>CAJNIZ010012880.1:71313-90410 GCA_905231905.1 Symbiodinium pilosum
GGCTCAGGTTATCCCTCGCTCCTACTGAAGCCCGGTCCCTCCCCCACACTGAGCCTGTACAAGCACAGACGGAGGCTTCACAGTCAGCTTGCGTGTGACCTGGCAGTTGGAGAATCACAACATACATACATATATATATATATATCCCGATTAGGTACATCCTTACACAAGCCCTGATGTGAGGGAAAGTCTGAACTCCTAGTATCCCCCTTAATAACCCCGTAAATACTCCCCTATACAACCATATAACCCCTTTAAGGAGTTTAGACCTTAAACCCTAATTCCGTATATAAGCCCCCTCTAAGGAGTTTCAACCATAAACCCTAAACCCCTAATCCCCTATATAACCCCCCTTGAAGAATTTAGACTGTATCTATAATAGCTTCCATTTCCTTTTCCATTATCCCTATATACCTCCTATATACCCATAGATACTATATACTGGAGTAGTTTCCATTTCCTTTTCCATTATCCCTATATAAACCCTATATAGCCCCTGTATGGATGGTGGAGAATCCAACGCCTCGACCCCGGCCAGGCGACCGGGGCGAAGACCCTCCGCAACCTCAGGTTTAGGGCTTAGGGACTTAGGGTTCGGGTTTAGGGTTTTAAGGGGCTTTTAGGGTATTTAGGGTTTAGGGTCAGGGACCTTCGCGATGAAAAGTGGTTAGGGTTTTGGTTGTAGAGTTTAGGGTTTAGGGGAAATGCCTAGAAAGCCTGCTGAGGCCCCCCCTCCATGCCTGAGAAAACCTTGCAATTACCTCACGGCACAAGGATTCTCAGTGAGTTTTGAAATGTCCACATCAAAGGTTTCATGATATTTGCTCTAGATTACTCTGCAATAGCAGAGGCTTCAGACGGAAGTGTAAAACGCGCAGGGCTGTCTTACGAAACCCTGTACTACAGCCCCCCTGGCACGCCTCTCCAAAACAGCGCCTTAAAAAGCCCGAAATGAGCCTTGCTTGGGCCTCAAACCTGCTCGCACTGCCCAGCGGCCAAAGACCATCTGTATAAGGCACTATATAAGCCACTTTCCATTTCATACTTGATTTTCTTCTCCATGTGAGTCTCCGTGCATGATGCAACTACGCAGCCTGAATCAGGTTTACACTTGAGGGCTCGAGGGCTCGAGGGCTTAGGGGGAAGGCTTCCAAACCCCAGCAACCCTCAACCGGATACGAAAACCGTAAACGCTACGCAAGAATGCTAAACCCTAAACCCAAATCCCTAAACCCTGTTACTTCCAATTCCTGACCGAACGACAGTGTAGCGGCTGGGTGGATGCTGTAGGCCGTAACTGGCAGCTCGGTTCCTGACCCCCAAGTGACCCAAGTGGTTCAGGGTTTGGGGTTCGGATTTCTGGCGTTTTGTTTTAACTCTAAGCCCTAAATGATTTCTGGTTTAGGGCTTTGAGGTTTAGGGCTTAGGATTTCCGTTTTTAGGTGGTTAGGGTTTAGGGCACTGTCTGCAAACGGTTCTCGCGACAGCAAAGCTTACGTAAAGGACTGCATGGGGTGCTGTCTGGGAGTTTCCCACCTTAAACAAACATGGAACCTCATGTGAGCTATAGTCTAAACTCCTGATATCCTCCTTAATAGCCCATGTAATACTCCCCTATATAATCCCCTATATACCACCCTTTACAGACTTTAGACTACAGCTCATATGAGCCCTCGACATAAAGACAGTAATCTACAAAGGCCTCCTTTTGGAGGCTCCATGTTGGCTTACCCTAAACCCTAAACCCTAAATCCTAAACCGTAGGGTTTGCTAATTGCTCTAAGGCTGACACTATGAAACCCCACTGTGGACGCTCCAGGTTGGAGTCCCTAAATACCTGGCACATGCCCCTTTTCGGCTAGAACCCACATTATCTAAGGACTTTAGGAGGGACCCCTAATAGGGACCCTTGTAGCTTATGGGGGTTAATATGGGGACTACCTAGAGATATAGGGGATATATAATGACTATATAAGGGTTATATATGTTAATAGGGACATTCATGGGACCGAGGGTTATGGTGTGTTAGTGCTATGGTTGTAGTAGGTTTTGGAATCGTCACTATCACTTGCTAGAGCTTAGGGCTTGTGCAAGGGTATGTATAGTAGCCATTAGGATGCGAATATATGGAGACAACTGACGCACATGGAAGCATTTTGGGGACTTTTTATACAGCCCCTATATCACCCGTAAACAACCCGTGATACTCTAAACTAAGCTACAGTCAATATCATCCAGATAACGAATGGACATTGGCTCCTCATTAGCAACTAGACGAAGGATTACACTAGACTACAAGAGGGACCCCTACGTCCACCCTTAATGGTCCCTTGGTAAGGCTAATCTTGGCAGTGACTCATATGTACAAACCCTCATGTTGAACATGACCAAGAAGCAGGTAATGGATATTGGAGAGCGGACTCGCCATCTCCACGTACTCAATCTGATGGTTCCACAGGGTGGTTCCCAAGGTTTAGGGTTTAGGGTCTAGGGTTGGGGGTGTCCAGTTCAGGTTCAGCGCCTTTAAAAACTTATTTCTATGTTTACTATTATTACAATGAATATTATTGATGATACTCTCTTTCTTTTTGTTTCTTTTTGCTATTGCTACTACTAGTATCAAGGTTGGGAGTGAAGTATGGCGCATTCCAATTTCGGCTTGCTGTCGCATGATGGGCGTACAGTCACGGGCGCGGGTGATTTTCAGGAATCATCAAAATATTGGTTTAGGTTATTTGTTATTATGGCGCCTCTCTTCTGTCCCGCGTGTGTCCGTGTTACTGAAGCCGAACATCTCTGAAACAGGGGTCAAGCTCCCATTGCGCAAGAAAAAGGCTGGTAAAATAGGGAACCCACTTCTCTTCTGTCCCACAGATTTAGGGTTTCGGGTTTAGGGTTCAGAGTGCATGAAGATTTGTATACGTCGGGTTTTGGAAAGTGCCCTGTGTTGTGGATGGCCAAAATTCAGGATTGGTGAATCAACTTTGGCAATTTACTTATGGTTTGGGACTTGGGATTTAGGGCTTGGAGTTTGGGATTTGGGGTTTGGAATGTAGGGTGAAAGGTAGTAAGGCTACAGGACCCGAAACCCTAAACCGTAGAGGGCACAACTCTAAAGTCTACAACGTAGGATGAGGATTATCAACCTAAGGCCCAAACCAAAATTTGCGGGTTTAGGCAATCAACCCTCAACCCGAACCGAACTTTGTGTCTAGCTGGGTTGCTGTTAAGGAACTTAAACTAAGTTACTATATCGGGGAAACCCCATTATTTAGTATATATACCCATTATGGTAACTTAACTTAAGTTCCTTAACAGCAACCCAGTTAGGCCGAACTTTGTAACCCTAAACCCTGAACCCTAAACCCTAAACCTTTAGGTTTTAGGTTTAGTGGGGCAACTCCAACCTTTGGACAGCCTCGCCTTGCCATCGAGCTGAGGAAAGTGCTTTAGCAGTCCCTTCACCATGCCATCCTAGCATTTGGGGTCAAGGGTTTAGGGCTTAGGGCTTAGGGCTTAGGGTTGAGGGCTTAGGGCGGTTTAAATCAGGTCTTAGTGTTGAAGGTTTAGAGTTGATGGTTTTAGGCTTAGGGTTTAGTGCTCTGGGTCCCTAAGGTTGGAAATATGAGCCCCTGGCATGGACCCCTAGTCCTTTTATAGGTACCTATCATACACCCTGTGCTGCTTGTGCTACGTAGGGAATTTAAGGGGCGTGTAAGGATATCTAGGAATAATGGAAACCCAAACGAGAAGAAAATGGAAAATGCAATGGAACGTACTATTTGAGATTTAGGGTTCAGTGGCCAGGGAATATTGTAAGGGCTTGGCAAATGTGGAAAAACCCTTGCAACGATATATGCACGCAAACAATCGAAGCCCTAAACCCTAAACGCGAGATCTCTCAGAGAGATCTTCAGACAGCGCATAATGACAGCTCTAGGCATGTCGTGGAACCCCCTAAACCCCAAACCCTCAACCCTGACCCTAAATCCTAAACCCTAACCCTGCACTTTGAACCTGAACCCTGAACCCTAATCCCTTATGTCCTGAAACCTCCTCTTCAGTGCTTCGTAGTCTTGGCCCCTTCGGCCCTGCTTTGCGTGCCTGAGGGTAGCGTGCTTGGGACGGATGGTTCAAGTGTAGGGTTTAGGGCTTAAGGTTTAGGGTTTGGGATTTAGGGTTTAGGGTGTAAGGTTTAGGGTTTAGGGTTTAGGGCTTACGTTTTAGGGCATTAAGGCGGACCAATCTGAAGTCCAAAGTGCCGGTCCCAGGTCAGGGCTTTGAGTCCTCACTACCAAGTTGGCCTCTGAGCCCTGACCATTCGATCCAATGCCAGCAAGGGCTCTGGAAACTCTTAGCCGAATCCTCCCAGCTTAAAGCATGCTCTAAACCTTAAACCCTAAATCCGAAATCCTAAGCCCCACAACCCTAAACCCTAAACTCTAAACCCTAAGCCGTAAACCCTAAATCCTAAGCCGTAAACCCTAAGCCCTAAACCCTAAACTCTAAACTCTAAAGCATCTAAGATTGGAGCCCCAGACTGCCAAACTGAACAAAGCAACGAAACAAGCCCTAAACCCGACATTTCGCGGGTAGGGAAGAAGGGTTTAGGGTCTGGAGTATAGGTTTTACTGGGTTGCTGTTAAGGAGCCATGATGGGTATACATGGTAATTGATATGGCTTCCCAAAATGTGGTAACTTAAACTAAGTATCTTAACAGCAACCCAGATAAGGAAATACAGTCCCGATATAGGCCCTATATAATGCATTCCCATATTCCCTACTCAACACCAGTAAGTCTCGGGCTTTGGGGCTTAAAGTGAAGGCAACCATCATGAGAGCCTTGCCTCAACTCTTACATGAGCCATCATCTAAACTCCTAGTATCCCCCTTAATAGACCCGATAATAGGAACCCTATATAGTGCCCCTACATGCCCCTTTTAAGCAGTTTAGACTACAGCTCACACATAACAGGCTGTCCGACACAGTGGCAGCGTCTTGCGCAGAATACTAAAACCTAGCAGCGACGGAGCCTAAAACACGGTAAAGAGGCATTAGGGTTTAGGAGCTACCAAGCGACCCTGCAATCCTGCTCAACATGAAAAGAAAGGACTGCACTCAGCGCAAACCCCTAAACCCTAAACCTCTCTACATTCGGGTACTGGGTTAACTTGCCTCCAGGAGCCAAACCACTCCTCCCGTGCCTGTCGCGACTGGAGTCAAAAGGCTTTACGGCTTTGGGGTTTGGATTTTCGCGTCTGGGTGGTTGTCAAAATTATGGTCCCTTTTTGGATCCCTATTATACTTAATACGGCACCTAACATTTAGGGTACCCAAAAAGGGACCATAATTTTGACAACCACGCGTTTGGGTCTTAGGGTTTATCACCTTGCATGCAACACAATGCCTGGCCTTGTGGTAGTTTGCAACTACATCAACGTTACCCAAGTGATGGCAAGAGCATGTAGGAACCAAAAATGATGACCGGCACCCTGACTCCCAGACCCACACCGGGCTGACTCAAGAAATTCCAAATGGACCAAGAAAGTTGTGGTGCCTGCTCCCTGTCTGAAGGCAGATTCTGCTCGAGATCGCTTAGACCCTAAACCCTAAACCCTAAACCCCTAAACCCCTAAACCCCTAAACCCTAAACCCTAAACCGTTGCTTGTGTTTAAAAATTTAAAATGTCAGGAATCAGGGGTGATCTGCAGAATTCTCCTGGATGCCTTGCTTCGAAGCTCACACTACAGGAAGCTGCTACATATCTTGCTATCAGGGAGACTGCAGGGTACCTTAGGGTTCAGGGTTTAGGGTTTAGGGTTTAGGGTTTAGGGGGGCTTAGGGTGGGATGAGTTCCAGGCAGTGTCAGGGAATCTGCAGGCAGAATCCTACATTTGCAAGGCAAAGATCGATTTGCTCAAACGCGTTGGAACAGACAAGCAACAGCATGCCCAAAATGCTCGAACAGTCTCAGAGCTTCCTAGGATCAAAAAAAGAGAAGCCACGCATGGCCTGGAACATACACCCTAAACCCTACAGCCTGCATGTGGAGGTTCGGGATGGTTAGGGAAATTGCGCGGCAATTATAACTGCTACGACCCCAACATCACCCTAACAAGGAACTGTGGGGCCTGTAGTGGGTCTTAGCTACAATTACAATTTGATTATAATTACTCTGAACCTTCAAGTAAGACCAAAACCCCAAGCCCTAAACCCGAAATTCTGACGTGATTTACGCACCAATCTCCTCGATGATGACGCAAGTGCTCTTTCCCCCTGAAATCCCACACCCTAAACCCTGAACCCTAAACCCTAAACTGTCCTCCGTAATGATGACGCAAGTGCTCTTTCCCGGCTGGCGGGAGGCTGCCTCCGGGTCCTGGAAGCAAAAGCTTGATAGGGCTGCAATGCTTAGGGGTTACGTAGGGGTTTAGGGGTTTCGGCGTTGGTCCCCATAATAAGAATTTTTTGGGGGGGAGTCTACATTGGGGTCGCCTTAGTTAGGATTTACGGGTAGATGAACTGGGGTTTAGAGTCTGGATTTAGGGTTTAGAGTGTAGTGTTCTGGGGAATTTGGGTTTAAGGCTTTGCGTTCAGGGTTGGGGGCTGAGGATGTATAGTGGCTTAGGCGTTGAAACCTCTCGCGAAAAGCCTAGACGGCTAAACCCCAGAACCTCATACTTTGAGTTTTAAATCCAGAGAAACCTGAACCTTCAACCCGCCCCAAGATAAGCCCAAACCCCTTGACCCGGCATCAACGCCATAGACTTTGAGGACAAGCTTTCCTTCGCAGAGGGGAAGCCCACGAAAAGAAGCATGCTGCCCGAGTCCACAATAGGCCAGGGGTCTGCATAGTACCTGCTTTACTGAGCTGCTGTTAAGGAACTCAATCTAAATTACTATATTGGGAGAACCCTTTAATTGCGATATACACCCATTGTGGTAGCTTAATTGAAATTCCTTAACAGCAACTCAACTCAACGGCCTGTCTTGCGGCTTGGGGGTCTAGAATTCAGGTTCTAAGGTCTCAAGGTCCAGAACTTAGGTTTAGGGTTTAGGGGTTTAGGGGTGCAGGCTTCGAGATCTCGAGCTTCATTTGTGAATAGGTTCGCTTAGGAAATAGTAAGGTAAGCGAAGGATTAGCCCAAAGTGCCACCTAGTCTTGCTTCTGCATCTAGGATCGAAGTATTAGGAAGTAGGATACCCTACACCTCAAACCAACCATAACCCTAAACCCTAAACCCCTAAACCCCTGAACCCCTTCCCAAACTCGAGCTATGCCTGGCGGAATCTCCCTCGATGTCTTTGGAGGGAAGAGCCCAGAGGTTGGAGGAACTGAGATTCCTCAGCACTTCTGCTTCAAAAGTCTAGGGTTTAGGGTTTAGGCTTGTAGCGGGTTAGGGTTTAATGTTTGAGTTTTTTGTGGGTTTAGGGTTTAGGGTTTAGGCTTTCGGCTTTACAGTTTCGCTACAGACGCAGCTCCCCACACCGTAAAAGTTGTAAACCCTGAACCCGAAAACCTGGCCCCTAAACCCTCTTTGTAAACCCTAAACTGAAAATCCTGATCCCAAACCCGTAACTCCAATCTGAATTAAGCAGCACCATGAACCTCAGGATGTTGCTACCAAACATGCTGCGCACCTTACGTATAGTCCCCCTCAAGTAGATAGAATATGGCTTTGCATATACCCCATATTCTATCTACTTAAGGGGGACCATACCCATAAATGGGATCATCCTTGTCTGAAGGGCTCCCAACGTGGGACCTCGTGATTTTGGGGAAACCCTTTCGCCCATGTAAGCTATAGTCTCAACTCCTAGTATCTCCCTCAATAGCCCCTATAATCGACCCCTATAAAATGCCCGTATAACCCTGGGAGTTTGGACTATAGCTCATGTCTATTGCTAGTATGAATGAGTGAGTGAATGTCGACCTGCCTACTCTCTAGGAAAGGGCCCACCCAAATCCCTGAACCCATCTCCATACACATACATACATGTGTACATATGCACCTAAAAATATGTACATGGATGTATCTCCTATATGTCCGCTTAATGGTACCCCAATATAGACCCCCAAGTATTAGAATCCTTATTATGGGGACCCCAAAATGGTACCCCTAATCTAAGGACCCTACTTGAAGAAGGAAAAGTGTCAGCTCCTCCGCGCTACCCCGGAGGCCCAGAAATGCATAGACGTGGCTGATGCCACCCTGGAGTTTCCTAAGCTTGCCAGGGCCCAAGGGACGACGGTGGTTCGGGCGTTGAGGGGTTAGGGTTTAGGATGTGGGGTTTAGGGTTTTGGGTTTTGGGTTTCGGGTTTTGGGTTTAGGGTTTAGGGTTTAGGGTTTAGGGTTTGAGGTTTAGGGTCTGGGCTTTAGGATTTGGGGTTTAGAGTTATGCTTTGGGGCTTGGGGTTTAGGGCTTAAGCTTGGCAGTTTGGGGCTTAAGGTTCATGGTCGGGGCCTGAAGGTGTCAATGACACTGTGCCTGGTTTGGAATAAAGGAGGGTTTAGGGTTTAGGGTTTAGGGTTTAGGGTGGGATTATGGGGATGCTTTCTGACAAAGCATCAGTAAACAATATCTTGCTCCTGTGATCGCTAAAGAACCCCTACATCCTAAACCCCGAAACCCCGAAACCCTAAAGAAGGGGATCTTGGCTAACCCAATCCTTATAATCAGGACCCTATAACTATCATATGACGAGAATAAGATCCTATTTTGGGGGGTAACTAGAAACGCCTTGACTGCGCAAGGTGCGAGTACATGTGCAACAGCGTCCACTCAACCCCAAGCCATCCAGTACAAGCGCCTATATGAGCTATCCTGGTATCCCCCTTAACAACACTTGTAGCGGGCCCCTATAATCCCAAAAAGAAAATTCCTTTAAGGAGTTGAGACTATAGCTAATATGATTATCATTGTGAGGTCCATGTGACAATTTGAGGCGCCCTCTGCTATAATTTTGCAGGCAATACAAGGCCAAAATATTGATAGTCGTTTAGGCCCCTACATTGCATAATGCCTTAAACCCCTACATGCCTCCCAGTTCCATGTAATTTTCCAGCTCCTGTCCATTTGATTCTCCATTATTGGGCCTGTACCCCCATACACGCCGCATGAACCCTATATAAACTCCGGATGAATCCGATGCGAAACCTATATCAACCCCATACAAACCCTATATCACCCCTCTATCAAAGCCGGGCCGCTCCGGCGGTGCGAATTGGGGAAAGAACCTGGGTTGCTGTCAAGGAACTTAACTTAAATCACTATAGTGGGGAAAGCATGTCAATTGCTACATATACCCGTTATGGTAACTTAATTTAAGTTCCTTAACCCTAAACCCTAAACCCTAAACCCATTATGCTAACTTAATTTAAGTTCCTTAACCCTAAACCCTAAACCCTTTATGGTAACTTAATTTAAGTTCCTTAACCCTAAACCCTAAACCCTAAACCCATTATGGTAACTTAACTTAAGTACCTTAACAGCAACCCAGGAACTTCGCCGTTGCCTCGGCCCCGGCGGCAGAGACCACCACAGGCGCTGGCACGCGAGTTCCGTTCTGCAACGTCACGCCCGTCACCTCCACTGTTGGGGCTCTAAGGTTTAAGGTTTAGGGTTTAGGGTTTAGGGTTTAGGGTTTAGGGTTTAGGCTGGGGCTTTAGGGTTTAGGAAGTTTGGATTTGGAGATGTAAGATTCAGGGTTTAGGATTTAGATGTGTTTTTTTTTCCTCTTTTATCCGCAATTTAGGGTTTGGGATTTAGGGTCGATAGCTTGGGGTTGAGGCTCATTGTAAGGCTCAGGGGCTGACTGCGATGGGCAATAATAGGGTTGAGGATTAGGGTTTTAGGGTTTAGGGCTTAGGGTTTAGGGTTTAGGGGGTTTAGGGTTTAGGGTTTTAAGGTTTAGGCTCAGGGTTTAGAGCCCTAAACCCCAAACCCAACCCCAAACCCAGACTCCAAACCACAGTCAAAAGCTGAACTTCGAAGAGCGTTACACGCAAACATCAAGAGCTACCCTGAACTCTCTAGTCCCCCTGAGGCAGATAAAAGATGCGATATATGGGGATCTTAGCATGGTTTCGGGGAATTCCATACTCTAAACAAACGCAAATCGTAAAACCCGACCCCGCCAGAGAGCCTGATTCTTGGCCACGTCTAGGCGGTCTACCGGCGCGTTAACCAGAACCCGACCGCCGGCTTTCTCAATGGTGCGAATCAACCCACCTGCTGCTACCCAGGGCGCGTGGCAATGTAGCTACTTGGTAATTGCCCAAAATAAGGAGAACCCCAATATCCACTCCAAAATACTAAGCCCTAAACCCTGTAATCCTTATTCTGGAGATCTCCAAGAAGGTACCCCTAATTTTGTCGGGCTTATTAAGGGGGGGGGTACGAGGTATGAAAGGTTCTGAGCGACGGGCTCCTAGTTAAGGTTTGGGATTTCATTTAATGGCTTCAAGGGGCCTGTGTTCTTGCGCATCGCATGAGCAGACGCAACCACGAGGGTCTGGAGCCTAGGGCTTGGGGTTTAGGGTGTAGGGTGTGGAGTGCGAGAAGAACGACTTAATGGCTAGAAGAATCTTGTGTCAACCCTACACCCCAAGGCCTCAACCCTCAAAATTTAAGCCCTACACTCCAGACCTCGAACTTTCCAACCCGAGACCCCTGCTGATTATTGGAGTTTGGGGTTTAGGGTTTAAGGTTTAGGGTTTAGGGTTTAGGGTTTAGGGTTTAAGGTTTAGAGTTTTTGGGAATGGAGGATAGGATCCCTATGCCCACCTATACTGTAACCCGAGAACGTAATAGTTTCAGCTGTTTTTGCTTCCTTTGTTCCGTACCCGACACCCCAACACATACACCCAGTAGCTGCCATGTTATGTTCAAATCCCTACTAACAATCAGCAAGTAATCACTAATCCCATTGAACGCAGACACGCCAATACCCAGCTTCCATTTCACTATCCATTGTCTTTTCCATTTCGTTCTCCATTTTGGGGGTCATATCCCAAGGCCCTATACAAGCCCTACATAATGACTATATATCCCAATGTAACCCGTATACAACCACTACCCTAAACCCTAAACCTAAATGAGAATGCAACTGCATCAACCAAGAGACGGCTGATCCGCTGAGGTCCACCTACCGGGTAGTAGCCGCCATCCTAAGATAACAAAGTCCTACCCATGGCCTAAACCCAAACTCTAAACCCCAAACCCTAAACCCTCAACCGCAAACCCTAAACCCTAGGGTACAAATTGAGCATAAAATGGACCCCAGGACTAAAGGCCCCTACTAGGGGCCCATAGCTCACGCCTTAAGAAGATGGGTCTGAGGACCCTTGGGTTTTTGGCTTGGGTTTGTTGAGTTTTGGGCTTAGGGTTTGGGGTTTAAGGTTTCGGGCTTGGGTTTGAAGAGTGTTGATTTGAGGCTTTGGGGTTGAGGGGACGCAGCTGTCGAGGTGTTTGTGGGGCTCAAGGGCTCACAAAGGCCACTTACTAAAAGGTTGGGTTCAAGCAAATAGTATACGGAGCTTTGTATCAGGGAGATTTCCTTTGTACCCTCAGGGTTTGTACAACTGGGCTTCGATCCTGGGACCCTGCTGGAATATACCCTGCTTAGGGTATTTGGGAGCCAAAACCCAAGGTTCCAAACCTTAAACCCTAAACCCTTTCTCCCCCTTAAGGTTACAAATCTAACTCGTTCCATTTCACAGCTGCCCGGGTCTTGAGGCTGCCATCTCCAGACAACCCTGCTCCTGAAAGGGTTTAGGGTTGAGGGTTGAGAGGTCACTCATACTGCAAGCGACAAACCTAAACCTAAACCCCTAAAGCTCTTAACCCCAAACCCTCGACCCAGCAAGCTAAACCCTCAGCCACCCTAATTCCTGAAAACTCCCTGCACGTAGCACCCGAACCTTAGACCCTGGACCCTTAGGCCTGGACCTTCAACTTCTAGGGTGCAGGGGTCAGGATTTAGGGTTTAGGGTTCTAGGGTCGAGGGTCCGAGGCTCCAAGTAATGGCTCACAATGCCTGCGTGAATGAAGAAGGAGGCGGACGAAGGCATCCTAAGATCCACAAAGTTGAAGATTCCGTCTTTGCAGACCCGGTTTAGGGTTTAGGGTTTAGGGTTTAGGGTTTAAAAGGATTTTGGTAACCTCGACCCCCAAAAATTAGGACCCTGTGACTATCATATGCTGGCTATTGGGTCCTAAGTTTGGGGGGTTGGGGTTACCCAAGACCCCTTATTATGAATGCCCGAAAACATGTCACAAAAATTAAGCAGCTGGAAGGCAGACCAGGAAGGTACATCAACATAAGGGAAAGGTGCGGAGTCGCAAAACTGGTTAGGGTTGAAGGTTTAAGGCAGCTGGAACCGGAACCAAAGAAAAACAATAGATGAAACCCCTTTTCGAGGTATTTGAACTAAGGTCGTCGCCCAAAAGCGTCAAACAAGCGACCTGCAAAACAAATCCTACATGAGCCATTGTCTAAACTCCTCGTATCCCCCTTAGTCACCCTTATAGTATATAATCCCCTATATATCCCCCTTTAAGGAGTTTAGACTATAGTTCACATAGGGGTTGCAGTAGGCAATTGCACAAGATCATCTCCTTTGGGAGGTCCACATGATGAGGTCGAATATGCTTTATATTCTTTAGGGGGCGGGGGAGTAACGGGGACCCCCTGTGTTGACAAACTCCGAAAAAGAATGGCAGGCAAAGGAACCGTACTATGACTTTCTCATTCTAAAACCATCTAAAAATGACCACCGGTATGCCGAAACCTGAGCCTCAAGCACCATCCGCTAGGCAATGCGTTGCCGTAAACTCTAAACCCTTAACCCACTGTTGCAGCATCCATCCACACTACCCCAAACTCAAAAATCTTTCCCCTGCTCCAGACCCCAAAAAAATGGTTCGGGTTTAAAGTTTAGGGCTATGATTTTTCTTATGATTTTTCCTGCCCTGATTAATACATGTGTGGTCTACGCTCCTAATGCGTTCCTTGCTCGGATGAAGGGTTTGGGGATTCTGCCCGTGTTAATACAGTTTGAGTATGATACTTGGAAGCAAAACCTGGGAATAGCATGATAGAATTTCAGAACCACATCACACCCCTAAATTCGAGCTTGCCAGCGGAGTCGCATGCCGTAGTCGCCAAACCTCAACTAAAACAGGCAGGGAAGACACGAATCAAGGGTGTAGGGTTTAGGGTTTGGGGTTGAGGATTGAGGTTTTGGGTGAGCTCCCTGATTTACCCGTCCGACATACTAATTTTGAAGTGGAACCTATCAACATCCTGGCCAAAAACTGCGAAGTGCCCAACTCGCGTAAGGTCAAATGAAGGATCGAGCTACTGACCCAAGAGGATAGACTTCAGCAGGTCCGAGGAGAAGAGCTCATCCATGACATCTTTGACCTTGAAAGTTCTCGGTTTAAGGTTTGGCATTGGGATCCTGGGGCTCAAAGTCTTGCAATGCTGGCCCCTTCTCATCCCTATACCCATACCTCTGAAACCTAAACCCTAAACACTAGACCCTAAACCCCTAAACAAGGGCTCTGTTCAAAACCTTGAACTCCAGCAAACAGCATTTGCCAACGGGCCATGTCATGCGGGAGTTTCTCAAATAGGGCGCCCCGAAGGACCTCAGGCATATAAAGGGGTTACCAGGGGGTGAACGTATTGATAAACTCTCGTACCCGTTTGCTGAGATACCTCTAAGCCGCTGACCCTGCGATACTTTTTTTTACACCACGGACCTTTTGTGTCTGCGTCCAAGCGATTGGAGATCCCCTACGAGACGCCTAAACTCTAAGCCCTAACCTCAAACCCTAAACCCCAAGCCCCAAGCCCTAAACCCTAAACCCAGTTCAGGATTCAGGTTTAAAGGACGCCGCAGGCGCCTCAGGACAGCACCCTGCCGCTTCACATCAACGTGGCCTTTTACATGAGGAATATAATCGCTTCCATTTTCTTATCCATTATCCCTGTATTTTCCCTCTACATAATATATAGATATATATATATATATACATACCCTACTAGTGGTTATTGGTACTATTATTGCTATTACTATCCCAACCCTAAAGCAACAGGCTAAAGGCCACTGAGTTGAGCTTCACTCCCTTGGGTTTCAGGATTGGTTCAGATGCTAGGGTTGAGGGTTTAAGCGTTTAAGGGTTTTGGGTTGAAGGGTTTGACAGTTGAAGGGTTTCAGGGTTTAAGGGTGTAAGTGTTTAAGGGTTTACGAGTAAGGGCAGTTTAAGGGTTTAGGGCTTAAGGGTTTACACGTTTAAGGGTTTAGGGCTTAAGGGTTTACGCTTAAGGTTTCAAATGTCACAGCAAGTGGCCGTCCTGCTAGCGAGCTTTCTGAACTTGGATCCAAGGAGAAGGTCCTGGCTTTTGGTATGGTTTAGAGCTTCGGGTTTAGGGCTTTGGGTTTAGGGTTTAGGGTTCAGGGTTTAGGGTTCAGGGTTTAAGGGCTTGGCAGTGTCAAAAAAGGAAGGGGAAGGACCCGAACGGGGGAGTTTGTGGGTTCTCTCGCCCTGCAAACTTGAACAATCCACTGGGGGCCACTAACTGAGACGTAGGATTCTTTATGTATCAAAGCGCAATGTACATAAAAGCCATAACATCACGACGTTAGTCTTGCCAGGGCCAAGGCATTTCACTGTTGCAATCGGACCCCACCTTGCGACTCAGGGGCAACATTGCTAGCTTGCGCGGAGTAACGTGGGACTACTCCGGAACACAAGAGGTGCTGCGGTTCGATGCAAGCACTGGACCCTCTTCTTACATGAGTGACTCTGAGACACAGACAGCAGTCGTTTAATCTAACTGAAGGCAAAGCCCTTCAGCCCTGCACCATCAATCCTGAACCGCAAACCCTTCACCCTAGTTAGGGTTTAGGGTTTGGGGTTCAGGATCCCCAAAACATGAGTCCATGATGAGCTCCACGGTTCGCGGGAAAAGCTTTCCAAAGAAGTGAAGATCGGCGGCCTGGTCGTGAGCTCTGTGCCAGAAACCGGAAAGTTCACACCAATGACCTTGCTCTCCCCAAAACCCAAAACCCAAACCCCAAATCTAGGCTTCAGAGATTTAGGGTGTAGGGTTAGGGCTTAAGGTTCAGGGTTCAGGGTTTAGCGGTTTAGGGTTCAGAGTACCCTGAGCCCACAACGTAATTTTGCAAAAATATCCTGGTACCACCAGCCATCCTACCACTCCTATGAGCTCGCTGTGGAAAAAAAGGCCTCCAGCAGAACATCTCCTTAACCCTGGGTTTAGGGTCTAGGGTTTAGGGTTTAGGGCTTAGGGTTGGGGGCCCTGTTAAAAAAAGCTTGGGGCTAGCTAGGGATGATGTAGGGAGGAATTGATGTTCAACCTACCCCTGCAAATTGCAGCCCTAAAAAACTAGAGCATAAGCCTTGTTGTTTTAACGAAATGTTTTGTCTGGAGGAGGTTGGGAACGCAGCTTGCTTTTTCATGTTATGGAAAAATTGGAATTTCGGCGTTATAGTCCCCCATAAGTAGATAGAATATGGGGTATATGGGGATCTAATTATGATATACCCAAAGCCATATTCTATCTACTTCTGGGGGAATATAGGGCTTAGGGGATCATCACTTGCAGAATCTACTTATCATTTAGCTATTAATCCCGATTCGCGCAGTCAGCTCATGATCACCCTAAACCCTAAGACCAAAAGTCTATCCTTCCAGAGTTGCCCAGAATTGCCCTCATCGATCGTCTGCTTTTTATCTTAAGCTTGCGCCACACTTCTGCAAGAAGACCTCGTTAAGCATAGTTACTGGGGGTGGGATTCCCCCTGAAAAAACTTGCAACCTTAAACTCTGAAAATCTAAGCCCAGAATCATACAGCCCTGACAACAAATCCTGAAACCCAAAACAATATACCTTAAGCTGAACTCAACTTGTTCAGAACAATCTTCGGCTCTCTAGAGAAGAGCTCCGGTGCGGTTGCCGAGGGTAGGGCTTTGGGATTCAAAAAATAGAGGCTCTGATAATTTCAAGCCCTAGGAAAAGGACAAAAGTCATGGGTCCTTATCTTGCTGAGGGTTTAAGGAGGGAACAAGGGAATATAATCCCTATAACCCATGTATAAGATATTCCCTTATTCCCTCCTAAGCCCCAGTAAGTTACCTGCGGTTGGAGCAGCTAAAGCCTTGGCACATGCAATGAGGCCAAGGGGCCTTGTTGCACTTGATGACCATCTCCACATATCTCTCGATGGCCTCACTCTCCTCTGGGAAACGCTCCTGCAAGTCCTCGGCTCTGACACTATCATGCGGTTTAGGTTTAGGGTTTAGGGTTTAGGGCTTTTAAGGTTTAGGGTTCCCATTCTATCCCGAAGACACACCAAAAGACCTCAAAACATGAGGGGCCTGTAAGGCCTACAGCAAAACAAGTAATCATCTAATCTTTGATCTGCACACCTGACAGGCACAGACATTGTAACCCAAAATACTAAGACCTAAGACTTGTCAAGGAAATCATGCCATTAGCGGGCTGCGGCTAAGGAACTTCAACTAAGTTCCCGATAACATGGAGATGTAAAAGAATACGGTTTCCGCACAACGGAAACTCAAATTCACTTCCTCAGCTCCCTTGTCACTTCTATGTAACCCTCGTTTGGGGGGACCGGAGAAGCTTACAAGAAAACAGATGCTACTGTAAAATCTAGAGTTTAGGGTTTAAGACTCAGGGTTTGGGGTCTAGGGTTCAGAATTTGGGGTCTGGAGTTTAAGGTTTGAGGTTTAACGTTTAGCGGTAATGACCACATTTATTAAAAATACGTGCGCGGCTGCTTTCACAGCTGCCTAAAAGCTCACCCAAAACCCTAAACCCTAAACAAAACAAGAAGTATGCATCTTTAGAGCATGCATCCTTCACGAAGTTCTGCCGGCCCGCCCGGAAAGAATGCATCTGTTCCTGCAAGAGCATGCAGCTCGCTCTAGAAGTCTAACTCAAGCATTGGTGTCACCATCATATACCAAAAGACAATTCAGGCCGTAGTACAGGGACCACGAAGACGTGGGCCAGCACTTTGACAGGCCCAAGGCCTAATGTAAACCCATGATTAATAAACCCCCTCCTTTTAAGGGCCTTAATGTTAGGATCCCTTCTATAATCCCTATTAAGGGGAGGTGGCTTATTAATCAGGGGTCTACATTACACACCGCTGCTCCTGCCCGAGCTTGATATGGTCATACACGAATCCGTCCGCAGCAGTTCCCATCCTTTTGGATTTTGGTTTGAGGGCTTCCGGGCTTAGTGCAGCTTAGTGTATTTAGGGTTTCGGGTTTGGCCGTAGGGTGAACCTCTTCCTCCTATTATGAGTCACCCCGCCCCCTAATCTCGAAGACTCCCCATAACTATGGTACCGTACCAGAATACAACGCAAAAACAATTAGAATTCCTTGATGTGACCAGTCGCTTTGATATCTATCCAACTAGACACCTGATAGATACACTCACCAAAATTCATAATGAGCCCAGTGTACACTAATATGAGAGGTGCTTTCTCATGGGGGCCTGGGAGTGGGATTGAAAGTCTTTCTTTTCTCTACTATGGCGCTTCAGCTGGGTGTGGGGTTGTTGGGTTTATGGTTTAGGATTTAGGCGTAGTTCAGGGCTCGGGGTTGAGGGGTTACTGATTTAAGGTCATCCCCAAGGTTTGTAGTGACCGCAAATGTCTTCCTAACAATTGCGCATCACAGCTGATATGAGATTGTGGGATGCAAATTCGCATCCCAAATGAACCTCTGGGCCCTTTACTTTACGGAAAGACAACATAACTGAACGCCATGCAACCACTAGCACAAACTTGCAGAAGCACTAGATTGTACCTTATACTTTTTTGCGGATTTAAGCCCCTTTTCATCCCCGAAACCATTAAAACCGTAAACCCCCAAACCCTAAACCCTAACCCTTAACCCCAAACCCTAAACCCTAACCCTTACCCCCAAACCCTAACCCTAAACCCTCAACCCTAAACCCTAAAGCCTCAACCCTAAACCCTAAACCCTCAACCCTAACCCTCAACCCTAAATCCTAAACCCTAAACCCTCAACCCAAAACCCAAATTTCAAAGCCCGTGTCTGGGCAAAGGCCACGGGTTCGTCTGACACCAGCTCAAGCAGCTTACCTTGCTTACTCAAAATGGTTTAAGGTTTAAGGTTTAGGATTTAGGGTTTAGGGTTAGGGTTTAAGGTTTAGGATCTAGGATTTAGGACTTAAGCTTTAGTGTCTAAGGTAAAGTTGGGTTATACTGAGACAATGGAAAAAGAAAATGGAAACTACTATATGAGGTTTAGAATGGTTATACAAGTATATAGGGTTAGGGTTCATATAGGGATACTGGAAAAGAAAATGGAGACTACTACATTATAGTAAGGCATATTTTGGGGCTGTAATAGGGAATAAGGGAATCTCAAGGTTTAGGGTTTAGGGTGCGAGACATACCCGTGTTGCCAAAAAGCTTGGGGTAAAGCCCTAGGGTTGGAGATGTAGGGTGTATAGGGTCTAGGGTTTAGGGTTTAGGGTTTAGGGTTTAGGGTTTAGGGTTTAGAGTTTAGGGTTTAGGGTTTAGGGTTTAGGGTTTAGGGTTTAGGGATTGGAGTTGTAGGCCTCAGGGTCACCAGCAATTCTTTCCGACTGTGTATGGCTTGCATCCACTTCTATGATCCTCCAACTATTTGGGAGTTTCCCAAAATAGGGGTACCCTTTTTGGGGGTCCTTCTCAGAAGGACTATAGTATATTAGGGTCTATATTGGGGTCCCCCTATTTTGGGAAACTACCATTTCTAGGAGAGGGTTGCAGCTGGGCTAGTTAATAGCACGAATGGCCAACAGAACTGGTGCCAAACGCAGCCGTCCTTCTCCTCTCCGAAAAGCCGTATCAATGCTGCAGCTGATTTCTTAGAGCCACCCGGACGTTCCCTCCTACAGCGGTTTGAGAATTTAGTACTCCTCAAGTACCATGTACACTGTCCTGGTACCCAAGGGTCACTTCTTGCTGCTTGGCATGGCCCCTAGACCCGAAACTCTAAACCCTGCACCCTG
>CAJNIZ010012891.1:0-19259 GCA_905231905.1 Symbiodinium pilosum
TAAGGGGGTGGGGGGGTTTGGATGGTTGATGTTCGACGTGTTTGGAGCTATCACGGCTCTATATGGCTTTGATTTTTTCGCTTAAAGGGGGTGGGGGGGTGTAGATGGCTGATGTATGATGAAAAGTTAGGATCTTTCATATTGTTGCTTGGGAATCTGGGGTGTAGTCCGGGCAGGCGTCCGGGCAAGAGTCCGGGCTGTCCGGGCTGGGTGTTGTGTGGCAAGTGCAGGAGTCCCTTGGTTCGCTTTAAGGGGGTGGGGGTTTTGGATGGCTGATGTTTGAAGAAGTGTTTGGAGCTTTCATGGCTCTATTTGGCTTTGATTTTTTCGTTTTAAAGGGGTGGGGGGTGTAGATGGCTGATGTATGATGAAACGTTAGGATCTCTCATATTGTTGTTTGGGAGTCCGGGGTAGTAGTCCGGGCAGGATTCATGGCTTTGATTTTTTCGCTTTCAGGGGGTGGGAAGGGTGTAGATGGCTGATGCATGATGACATGTTAGGATCTTTCATATTGTGGGAATCTTGGCCGAAAAATCCAGGCTGTCCGGGGCAAAGTCGTGGCTGTCCGGGCCAAAGTCTGGGCTGTCCGGGCCCACGTGTCCGGGCTGTCCGGGCCCACGTGTCCGGGCTGTCTGGGCCACATGTCTGGGCTGTCCGGGCCACATGTCCAGGCTGTCCGGGCCATGTGTCCGGGCTGTCCGGGCCAAAGTCCTGGGCGTCCGGGTTGGGGGGACCAAAATGACCCTTTTTGGGGGGACCAAAATGACCCCCTTACCTTGGCCCGCGGGGAGGCGCACGTGGACAAAAGAAGCCAGCTGCAGTGCAAAACCGGCAGCAATGGCAGTTGCTGCAGGAGCTTGAGCTGCTCGTGCAGCCGCTCCGCGCGTGCGCGATGGGCGAGCCCAAAACGATGACCCCTCGCTCGGCTGGTGCCTTGTCGCCTCGCCAGACTGCTTCGCCCAGCTCGGCGATGCCTTGCTGCGATCACCCGCGTCTTGCCTTCGGAGGTGATGTTTCCAGCCAAACTCCACCAAGTTGAAGAGCCCCAGTTGCACTACCACGCCCAGACGGTCGGTTGCGTTCGGATCCGGGCTCATGAAGACAAAGCTTGGCATAGTTGTCCAGAGAACGAGGCCTATTGGCTGCATCATGTGGCGGCTCATTGGACACTTGCGCAGCTCGTGCATCTCGGGTTCAGCATCCTGGAATCGCAGGCCTGGATGCAATTGAGGCTACTTGGTGACTTGTCGTCCTCGTTTGGTGGACTCTCACCGATCATTTGCTGCTGGATTCGACTCTGGGGTACAGACAAAAACGAAACCCGCATCTATACAAGCCAGGGAAAAACCCAGCGGGACGAAAACCCTGGCAGCGGTGAGGTGAAATGCAAAAGAGTCTATCACACAAGCCTTGCACCGTCTTTCAACTGGCCCGGAACCGAAACAACCAACCCCAAAAACCAGAACAACCAACCCGACAACCCACACCACAGAGGCCAGGCAGAGGAAGAGGGAAGCGCGGGCGCTACGCGTTCATAGCACGGGGTCGGGGAGGCAATGCAGGCAGGCAGGAGATGGCAAACGGGCCTACGACCAAAGACCCGGCAAAGGAGAAGGGACTACAACCATTAGGGTCCCTAAGGGAGATCACGGCTCTGGGCGGCCAGGCAGGGCAGCTGCAGCAGTCGGCAGGCGTCGGAGCACTGCACGGGCGGTCTCGCGCTGGAGAGAAACGCTGAGGCTTTGAAGCAGTTGCTCGATGACTATGCTTGTGGATTCCCCTGTCCGGGCCGAAATGAGGGATCCAAGGGTGCGCCATGTGATCATAGCTGTCTTGCCCCACCCGCCCCCGCAAGCTTCGGCGACCAGGGGGACAAATTGGAGCCCTTGGGCATCACACTGCGCCTCAGTATGTTGGTGAGAGCACTTCCGCGCCTCGTATGCAGCAGAGGCCTGCGAACCATCCGCAGCCGACGCAGCAAGTACATCGCCACGCAGGCCACTGGTGACTGCGAGGTCGAAGCTTCTGCGCGTGCGGCGAGGGTAGAGCGCTGTTTGCACGGTTTGTGGCCAACAAAGTTGTGAAACGATTAAACATCTTCAGTTCGAGTGTCGGGATGCAATGAAATTTGAGTAAATTCGTTGAACGTGTTCCTAGCATGAGACGACAACTCCAACAAAGCAATAGTCAGCTATTTGAATGGGCCCATCTGCCACCCGTCTGCGCAGTTGTGATTCATTTTTGCTTGGTAGTTTCTTTTTTTCCTTCTGACAGCGTTAGAATAAAGACTGACTCACTAGCAGGCTGTTTGCGCCACTTGATTTGTATTTTGGCTGATGCTCAAGCCGAAACTCTGGCTAGCCAGTGCTAAAACCAAAACTGCGCTGAATTCAGCTCCTTACAGACATCCTGACTCTACTCGGTGCTAAAACCAAATCTGAGGATTGTTCGGCCATTTCCTGCTGTTCTTGGGCTTGTTTTGTCCGGTGCTAAAACCAAAACTGTGCTTCGTACAGCATGTTTGTGACATGATCGTATAGCCAGCGCCTTGAGCGTTGCTTTTCCAGAAATCCTTGTTTTGTTTTGCTCTCCTTGTCAATTTGTTGTTGCTTCTTCTTGAAAAAAAATTGGTGTGCCCGCATCTCCTTACGGCCCGGCTGCCACGAATCCTGGAATTCCTGGTCCATGGGTTATGCGGTGGTCCTGGTGGCGCATGAAGTTGACTGGCTGCCGGGGACCTTCACAGGAAAACGTATTAGTGTTGATGACGCCAGTTACCTGGTGCCTCAGGTCTGCCGATACACATTTTTCTGCAAGTGACAGGCTGCTGATTCCAGTTGCAATGGGGTAGGCCCTGGACATGAGACTACGGGCTGACACGCGAGATGATAAAGGTTAGAGCCAGTTCGAGCGAATGCACTTTTGCATTTGGCGTCTGGATACGCCGTGCTGCTTGCTATATTGGTTATTGGCTTTAATGGGCCCAACGTGCTTTTGCGTTTGGCCTATCATACGGTTGATTGCTACATTGCCCATGGGCGTCATTGGGCCCTTTGTGGGTGATGATTTCCATGTGCAGTTCATGCTCATGCCATGTTGCTTCCGGCGTTGGAGCCGTGCTCCCTCTGTGCCTGGCGCATGGTGTTCGAGCGTGGTGGCGTGCGCCCTCTATGTTTGGACTCCGCACAGGTCACGCTTTTACCAACTGACTGAGATGCCTTAGCCCTTAGCCCGCATGCCGTCCAGTTGTCATGAGACGAAGGTACAATTTGTGGGACGGGCCCATCCAACGCTAGCAGCAATCATGAGGAATTTTTTCTATAACTACAAAAGCCATGCAACGGAGATGCGCCGTCCGGGTTGCATTATCTGGCAATCCCCCACTACTAGAATTCTGTGGCGGAAATGGGCGATGATGCTTGCGGAACCCCTCTGAGTTGCTGAGTTGGACGTGGGAGGTAGGCCGCGCCGTAAGTGCAGGTTAGTTTTCACTCACTCACTGGCGTACAAAAGGCCCAGGAACCCACCAAAAAATACCCAACACATCCCAACACAAACGAACCAAAATGCTTGCATTAATTTTTGATTTGTTTAACATGCCGCCAGATGCTTTACGCGTTTTTTGTGTCCAGAACAACACGTTGGACGGACCTTTCAAATGCTTGATTATTTCGGCTGCATGGAACACATGCGAAGCTTCAATCATATTGCCCGTTAGGTGTTTGTTAAATTCTTACATGGTTTCCCCGAGCTTCCCATGTTCGGACCAGACTTAATTTTGGTTCAGAGCAGCAGCAACAACGACAGCAACAACAGCAGCAACAACAGCAACAAGAGCAAAAACAGAGCAACAACAGCAGCAGCAACAGCAGCCGCAAATGCCTGCTGCATCCTGCTGCTGGCCCAATTCTGCTTTTGCTGGCGACACAGGCCAGTGCCTGTTTATTTCTCGCGCAAAATCTCCCCAAATTGGCTGATGCATCACACGCTACACCGTTGCTTTTCTGGCATTCGGGCCATCGGAAAACACGGGCAGCCCAGCCCATTCTTCCAAACCTCCACTGAAACCGATGCACGTGCACAGCAATGTGTTTACCGAAGATGTCTTGCAGTCCTTGCCCTGACCACCTGCGCGTCCTTGTGCAACAAACACGTTAGTTCACACGTTGGCTCCAAATCAGGTAGCATGTAATTTCAAGGCAACACATGCCTGCGCAGAGGGTCAGGATGAGCAAAGGCCAAGAAGAGGCAGGGCATGGGTTACATGTTTGCAGGAGCCGGCTGTGGCAGAAGCACAGTCATGCATGCCTGAGCAGGTTGAAGCAATCCTTTCGAAACTTTTGCAAGACAAGCTGGATGCGCAAAGCGAATTTATCGTGGACCGCATTCAAACTGTGATTTCACAAGAGTTGGGTTTTAGTCTGAAGCGTTTCCGGGACCACACATTACATGCCAATGGGGTTGATCCAGAAACGTCGGACGATTCGGACAAGCCGGACAATGCAGACAATGCAACGGATGAGAACCAGGCCAGCGACATTGCAGAGTTGGCAGGCGCATTGCCTGGTATGCCTGGCATGCTGTCGGAGCCCAATGACAACGCCACAAGCCCTGCTGTCGCGGGAGAAAGTCAGAGATTGCGACGCAGAAGCACAGTTGGTGCACATATTTTTTCGAGAACGCCGCCTGCAGGAGTTACCGATATTCGACATAGTCTTTTGCATTCCGTGGCAGAGCTTGACATGCCTCAAGCAGGTCAACCATCATTCCGGCAATCCGTATTGGAAATGCTCACGGCACCAGTCTTGAACCAAGGCGACAGCTGGGCGGTCGAGAATGAACACCGCACAGTACTATCGCAAGTGCGTGTCAGCTTGCAACGGAAGGTTGTGGAAACAACCTGGTTCGAAGGTCTCGTTGTTTTCTGCATCGGGTTGAATACGGTCATGATTGGGGCGGCAAGTGATTGGAACCTGAAACATTTACACCAGGACGAGCCTACACAGTTCCAAGATGCTGAGAGGCTATTTGCTGGCATTTTTGCACTCGAATTGTTCGTTCGTATGTTTGTATACGGACCAGGCTTTTTTTGGAGGGTGGCTCCTTGGCTTCAGGGCATTTTTTTTTTGATTGTTGTGAGTCGTGTTTGCGAGAACATCTTTTTGTCCGTCATAAGCAGCATAAGGATTGGCAATGGAACTACTTCGATGTGGCGATTGTAAGTGTGCAGCTCTTTGAAGAGGCTTCCATGATTCTAGGGCAGGATAACCAAGGGGAAATCCAGCTCAGTACCTCTTCAAGTGCCATCCGAATCATCCGGACGAAGCTTGGCCAAGTCAGCGTCCAGCTTTCAAGATTTTTTTTTGACAAGTGGTGTTCGCAGTACACCTTGGGTTCATGAAGGTTCCGGCTGTTGCGAATCCTGCGGATTGTGCGCCTGTTGCGATTCATACAGGAGCCTTTGCAGCCCTAGCATATAGATTTGAAGCATGCTGATTTGATGCGTTTCTGTATTTCTGCAGTTGTGACGGTCAAAATATCTTGGTGCACAAAGGAGCTTCGGTCCATGTTGTTTTCGATTTTTTCCACTTTGCGAGCGCTCGGATGGACAATGGTGCATCTTGACTTTTGCAGCACTGTGGATGTATCTCCGTGTGCACCGTTGCTTCCACCAGGCTTTTGGCTATGATCATATTTGCGGCAGCTGTCTTCTTCGCGCAGTCTTTCGTTTGCATGGACAAGAACTGTTCACTTGGGGATGGCATGGCTTTGGCTCAGCTGTTTTCATATTTGCCCGTTTGTGATGGCATGCATGTTAAATGCACTGGTTTGTTGCAGCAACTTGTGTTTCTTTGATGCCGCGCACGTGTCATCCAGTGACTGGCAGGTTCATCATTGATGCTGGAGCCATCAACAAAGAGCTCATGCTGCAACATCCAGACTTGCAGCTCTATTTTTCAGATTTGTCTCGCAGCCTGGCATCATTTGAATGGGCACCGCACCGCAGATTGTGTTGAGGTGTTCCAAGCGGCTTGATCATCACAATGTAGATCGTAAGTGCAAAGTTGCACAGCAAATTGTCCAGCTTTTTTTTTGTGCAGTGTACCTTGCGAAAGACGTGAGCACTGATTTCTTCTACTTTTGTTGTTGCTGCTGCTGTTGCTGTTGTTGCTGTTGTTGTTGATGCTGCTGCTGCTGCTGCTGCAAGAAATCATTTAGCCAGAGTTGTCGGCAAAACGAATCAAAGCCCTGTTTGCGTGGCATCCCTCATTTCGGCATTGGTGCGGTTGATGCGGGATTTGTATTCCTACCCCCATGCCTGTTTTCATCTTGCTCCAGCCCCGAGATGCAACCTTCGATGTTGCTGACAGTTAGAGCAGGGGAGAGCGTAGACGAGAGATGGCAACGCAGTAGTGCAAGCAGAGCAGGCAGAGCAGTAGCAGGTGCTTCGACCATCGGGAGAGCTGGAAGTAAGATGGGCCTGTGTTAAATCAGCACAGTTCACCAAGGAACTGACGCTACAGCAGCCAGAGGATCAATTCTCTGGTTTAGGGCAAGTTTGTCAGGATTCCCCCGCGAACTTGTTGTTGGAACCCCCAGTTGCCATTTATCGGTCAACCTGTATGGTGTCCAGTGAGTCTTCGGAACGCTAGCCTTCTGCGTGCTAACTCCATCCTTGACTCGCAGTGCTTGCAAAAAGTCATTGGTTAAATGAGGTCGATGCATTTCTGAGCCCCCTGCCCGGCACCATATGAAGACAATCCTTTATTGAGGAAACCAGAAGTGGGAAATCAACTGGCTGGTAATGCCCATCTGTGAGAAAAGGCCTTGGCCGCCTTGGCCTTTCCACCGGAACTTCCCTCACCACTTCTTGCACGGCGAGGCCACTTTGGCCTGTCTGGACTCCTGCCTCAGTATGTGTGCATGCCTGTATCTTTCGCAAGTTCCTCAGCTTGCGACTGGATGAACTGATTGTACGTCATATCTATGCTGGCGAGGTCATCGTACGTCAGCCTGATTCCGATGGGCCCTGATTGATGTGCTAATCATGAAATCCTCGATTAGTCACCCCATGTCCGCGCAACTCCCGCTCCAGAAACAAAGCTGTCTGCATCTCCAATCAAGCCAGAGCCCTGCAAAGTTGTCGCTTCGTGTTCTAGGTTAAAGCCAAGCACAAAACCCAGAAACTATGCAGTAGAGCGCGTGAGGCTGACTGAGGTCTGTATGTGCGTGAGTTAAAAGGGTTCTCTCAGTTCGCGTGCTGCCATGGCAGCTTCATCATTCTGACATTCTGGAATGACACAGTGACGATCAGCATGCCTGCGCAACCTGGGTACGATGATCCGAGTACCCTTCACCCGTTAGGTACTATAATGGGTTACTACCTCCTGTATTGTGGTTTATCTTTTTGTGCTTCTCTCAAAAGGGGTCATCAGCGTACAGTGCACAGCCAATCTCTCACGAACTAGGTTTTTTGGGTAGCTGGTCCAAGTCCTTACCTGAGGCATCATCACGAAGGAAATCAGCGCCGTTTGCCTTTTTGGAGCCCTAAAACCAAGACATCCTAAGACCAGCGTCGGTTTCTAGCGATGCCACTGCTGGACCTGCGAGGACTGGAAGTAACAGGAACCGATTGTCCGTAAGAGTGGAGTGTAACAGGAACCGGCCCCAATTCCGTAACACGAACCGGCACTGCGTACCGGGAACCAGCCGGGGCTTCGGAAAACCCAGACATGTGTTCAGACGTTACGGCCGCGGCTCGAAGGGGCTGGCGCAAGCGTTCCACGCGAACACTGCATGACCTAGTCTGTTTTGGCAGGTTTGCTCATTTTCCAAAGCTTGAAAAGATACGCTATCCGATGACTACTCAAAGCCTTGGTCGGCGTCAATTTTTCATGAAACCAGATTGCCTTGATGCGCAAATGCCATGATCCAATATTCTCACTGCTCCTCAAGGTGCAGGTGCTATCAGCATCGGCAAGAAGCAGTTTCGTTGTAAGTAACCGCGTGCCTTCATTCCACTGCCCACTGCGGTCGCCGCCATCACTGAGGAAACATAAAGCAAGCCGGGCCGGTACCATTTTGCCAGTTATCCCTTTGGCCTCCTAATTGGATAAGTCTGTTGGAGGTTCGTCTGAAGCCAACACACTGGAACATGCCGAGTGGAACCGTATCTAACCTTCTTGAGGGGAATCCCGGCGCCACCGGACGCTCCTGCGCGGAGCATCCTCTTTCGTCGCGAGCGACAATTTTCTCAGCGGAAGCGGCGTGCCTGGACGCTTGCAAAAGGGCTTTTCCTGAAGGTGGTTGGCAGTGGGGTGGCTTGATGTTTGATCAGTGGGATGATTTGACGGTATGACGTGACATGGTTCTGGTGTGGCTTTCGAGGGGTATCGAATGGGATGTGAAGCCGAGGGCATGATCTGAACTTTACACAGCGCCTTTTGGGCGGTTTGCATCCTGTGATGTATAATTTCCCCAATGATTTGCGTCTACATGGGGCAGATGCATATTCTCACCGACGGATGCTTGATGACCCCGCCACTTGTAATGAACATTCCCGGAGGCGTTGTGCAGGTATTCCCGTCGAGGTGGTTGTGTATAGGATGGCTTGATGCTTGATTGATGGGATGACGTGAATGGGAGGGTTGGGGATCAACAACATCAACGAAGAATCAAGAACTTCAAACTCAGGATCAAACATAATTAAGATAAGGATCAACAGAAATCAAAAGAGGGAATGTGAGAGTCCTACGCGACATTTCCAGAATCTAAAGAACATGTGGATGTCAACTGACACGCGCCGACCGCATGCTGCAGCTAGCACATACTCTCAACAAGGCTTACTGTTGTGCAATTCACATGCCTTGATCTGTAGAGACGGTTGTGCAATGCTGTGCCGATCCTGCTTCTCAAGTTGTGCCAGTGTGCTTGCAAGCTTGCAGTCACATACCAAAGATAACTCCCAGCCAGCTCTTTCACAGTCGCCACATGTCGCAACCATGACAATGCTTTGATAACTTGAACAGGTGGAATTCTTTTTTCTACAGAGAGGGAAGACAAAGATCAACTGAGTTGAATGTTTGGCTTGAGAAAAGCGCGCTGACCACAGTCTGTAAACAGAACTGCCGTCGCGGAGTCATTCGCATGAGGGAGTTACAGAGCTGTGGAATATGTAGCACAAGGTACGACTGGGATAGTTTGGGTTAGGAGTAAATTCAAGTAGCAGCACAGACGGACGTGATCCACTGGAAGAATGTACTGCAGAGCCCTAGAGTAGAACAGGGGTAGTTGTCGGTTTGAGTGAGCAGGGATAGTAGTTGGTTTGGGTGCGGCAGACAAGACAGAGTAGAGGGAGATAGATTGGGGTTGAGGGGCGCAGAGTCGACCACCTTTGGCACATGGTGGAGTAGAGTAGCCGGAAGGTACTCCAGTGTTGCGAGAAGTTTGCCGTTCTTTGCTGCCCTTCCTTTTTGTCAACTCCAACTGTGTCGATTTGTTCCGTGGGCCTCAGACGGGAAAGAGTTGTTTCGTACATCTGCTCATGGGCCCTGGGCCTACTTTCTGGCAGAGCCTGCCGGACCAGATGCAAAAAAAGGGCCGGAAATGCTGGGAGTCTGCGCTGGTTTCGTTTGCCTGCTGGATTTCAATGGTCGAATACGCGATGCTTGTTCTAAAGCGCGTGACTGTTTTCCGTTTCGCGAGTTCTTAGCGTAGTGTTCCAAGGTTGCTTTCTTGGCACTGGAAAGACGTGCGGAAGCGCTGCGAAAGGTCTTGATATACGGTTTGCAAGTCATTAGCCGGGATTGGCATTTCCAAGCCCAGATTTTTAGTGTGCGCGCGAAAAACCGCGAAAGCTCTCCGCCAAAGCTCCGCGAAGGTCGCAGCGGTTAATGAGATTTCAGGCAAAGGAGTCATGTGAATTGTAAAGCTGTGAATGGATTAGCATGGATCTTGTGGGGTAGAGAAGCTTTCGCAGTTTTGGGTGGTATCCAGTCCAAGTATGTTTGATTTCTTGATATTTCCTGTTGATGTCTTGCCGGCAAGCTCTTGTTTTCGTATGTTTTCATGAAGTTGCTGGGATGAGTTGTCAATATTGACGTCTTCATGCAAACAGGTAGCAAGCAAATACTGCCCAGGAACCATGCTCACCTTGTACCAGTCGATGACTGGAGGTCTCAGCTGGGACTTGGCGTTGAGACCCCTAGCTTCTTGAGCTTTGAATAGGTGCAAAAAAGTGTATTACGTTGACCGTAGGCAATGCCCGACACAGAAACCAGTTCTAATAGGAATCTGCGACGAACAGGATTTGACATTAAGCATCCTGAGGTTGACACAGCTGGAGCTTGGATTGGGATCCCGTATGTTGCTGGGACGTGTTGATCATGACTGCACAGAGCCAGAACATGCCAGAACCCAGCTTCTGAGCTTCACTTCCGGGCGCCGACGCAGCCTGTAAGCTGAGGCTCTATATGTGGCGTTTGTCGTACTTGCTCTGATGAACATCGCGACGGGGATGTTTGTTCAAGCCTCCCTGAATGCCCATGAACGGCAACGAGAGAAGGCGCGATTTTCGGCTGGCCTTCTGCAATTCTCAAAGTCAGCAATTGTCAGGAGATAAGGCGGCAACTACGGCTTCTGTTCCGAAATGCCGACCTCAACCAGGATGGTGACCTCACAATGGAAGAGTTTGCACCTGGCATGCAAAGATTTAAGCCTTTTTCCGATATGGCGTTCCCTACGTCGTGGATTCTGAGGATCGTTTCCTGGATGACACAGACAAGTCAAAGTATTTTCTAAGCGCCCTTGGCATGGAAGCGCAAGAAGCACGAGGCCAGGAATGCCAGCACATCCTGCACATCCTGCACGCACCTCCTCCTCTTCCATCAGCATGGCCTCTGTTGCCCAGGTCTGTTCCTCCTGCTGGACACGACAGAGTGTTCCAAGGTCAGCTTCGATGAGCTCTTGGACGGTGTCCTGCGCTTGCGTGGTGCTGCCCAAGCCATTGATCTTGCCACATTGATGTATTGCAACAAACGCTTCTCAGCTGCACTTTGAAGCCTTATTTGCTTGTGGAGCTTTGTGCATATCCGGGAGGAATGATATCCTGGTTGCGGGACAGACTCGGCGCATTGCAAGATTCAGTGGATATACTGCATGGACTACATGGGGCGCCCAGAGTGTCGCGACCTCGCAAGATGAGCGTATTTGCCAGCTGGAAGGAAGTAATGACGCGAGTTGGAGACGAGTGATTTGCTGCTGAAGTTGATATTGTCGTGAACCTCATTTTCAGCCTGGCATGTACTGTTTTCAGAATGGCAGTGTATTCAGTCACTTGTTGACCTCGAGTGGGTTTTTGCACGCGGCCTCCGAGATCGAGGCTTGTTGTCTGGCCGTGTGCCGTGCAATTTCAATTCATGAATTCAACTCAGTTTGCATTCTATGGCTGAACATGGACGCCGCAGCAAGATAATGCAAATACTTCAAGCTCTGCTATAAAGCCCAGTATGCCTGAAAACCCAAGTTTTGTCCGAAGTAGGTGATACTTGAGGCCCGACAAGCTGTTGCCGTCTCCTTTTTTGCAGCGGCATGAGGGGCCGAGGAGGGCTGCTGCACGGTGACCATCTCACAGTGAATTCAGTGTGACACATCACAACTGCGTTTGCATCAAATCTTTCAGCACACTGAAAAAGATGGAACGCCTAGCAGCAAGCTGATAGGCAAACATCTACAGCGCAAAGAGGAGGCAAATGCTTGGTGATGTCGCGTGATGTGCCTCGGCTTGTCCTTTCAAATATGGCTTCAGCCGTGTGTCACATGCAGGATAAGGAAAATTGCATCAAACGGAGAACAAGAAGGGCTGGACATGGCTTGAGGGTGAAATGTCATGTGTAGGAGAAGGCAACAAGTGCATTTATAGTAGCTGATCACACGCAGCACCACATGGTGTTCACTTCTCACAACTGAGCGGTAGCGGAGCTGAGCCCAATTCCGGCGCATCTCGGGCCATGCCATGCTGAACCCTGATGCTGCAAGCCTGTTGGACAGGGGTTGTCCAGACCAGGTTAGCTTTTGGAGGTAGGCTTGGGTGCAATTTCTCTCTGCCAACTATCAACAGACAGGAACAATACAGCAGTGGCAAAGCAGGTAGTGCTTGGCTCTCCGAGTTTGTGATTTAGATTGATTTAGGCAGAAAGCGTCGCGCACGCAGGAAGGTGACCAGCGTCACACTGTCGTGCTCGTCGGAGTTACCGGTGACGGCAAAAGTTCAACAGGGAATGCATTGTTTCTGGGCAGCAGCAAGTGCAATTGAACCATTGCATCCCACCTCGCTAGGACCTTCTGTTTCGGTCTTGTTTCCTTTGTACACGCAAGCGCGTGCCCCGCCTCGGCTGTTGGCCTGAACCCCTGGCATGAGGTTAAAGCAAAAGCCCGTGTGGAAGTTGAAAAGCCATCAGAGCGATAAGAGTAAAACAAGGATAACGCAGATATTGAGCCTGTCCGAAGCCATGATTTTGGGTGTCAGCAGGATAAAAAGTCATGGAAGTGAGATACCAAAAATACCCACAAGCCCAGCGATTTACACGGACAAGTCTGTAGAATTCTAGCTGATGGAACCTTATAGCCGTGGTGCCTTTATTTTGAAAGCTCTAGCTGTCTATAATGTGTGGCAGCAGCCCTCGGAATCTAGCAGTTCGTGTGAAGAATCTGGAAATCCAGCTTTTTTCGGCAATAATTCTTACAATCCTAGTCCTAGCTATCTATGTAGCAGAAATCTCTTTCACTCAAATTGCTTGCCATGATTGCTGTTTGCATATCAAGACTTCTCCTCGTGCCGCAAGACTCTGAAGAGCGCTAGCTGTTAGAGGGTCTGAGTATTTACCGCCTAGCCGCAAATATTCAAAGATCCGTCTCATCACAGCTGTCCATGCAAAAGAACAATCGCATGGCAGTAACCTCAGCATTTCGGAGCATGTCCTGATTTTAGGTTCTATTGGTTGTGCTCCACAGGATAAACAAAAAGTAAGCAAACCATAACAACAGTTTACGAAAACCTTCGTGATCCGACCCAATCAATATGTACGGCCAGGACTTTCGGAGTGAGGGAGCATTCCATGCCAGTTTCTCGAGTGTGAGACTCACCCAGCGATGACAACAACAATTTATACTACCCATCCATGACATTCATCCCGAATCCAGAGACGGCGGTACTAATCTTGCATTACAAAGCCGCGGTGTTGGCACGGTTCCAGAAAAGGCATATCCAAGACTCAACTCGCACTACAGGGCCATCAGCGTTGTTGAGCTCATACTGCAAATCAGAAATTTTGATTTCCATTGGATATGTCCTATAGAACGCAGAAGCTGGAACTCGAAGAGGGCCCGCAATTCAAAACAACATGCAGGCGACCCGCCTGCACAACTGCTTTCAACTCCAGGGATGCTTTAGGCACGGTGCATGCATTCTTGCACGTATTGTTCCAATCCTGTGCCTCATGTTTGCTCCGATGAAGACCTCAGTGACAACCTAAACCACGATGTCGCATGTCACTATCTACTTCCCGTGATGTGCCCATTTTTTGGAACACGGGGAAAGCGAGTCAATGATAGTGTCAAGCACAAGGTCCTTGATGTGGAGGCATGAAGTATTGAGTTCGGTGCCAGCAAAGTCACGTGTCCCGTCACCACTGCATGATCAGGCGTTTCCTTCATGTAGGTACTTTCAACAGCCTGGTGCCTCGAAGGGTGGGGCATTGGGCCGCCCCGCCGTCTGTACTGTGCTTGCACCAATTACACGTCAACATGGTAGCGGAGTTTGCTGATAAGCTGGAGCGCTCTTTTTCTCGATGCTGAAATTCTTAGTGGATTAAGTGTTGATAGAAATGGCCGGAGGAGCCGCCGCGAGAGCGACAAACCACAGCTGGTACTACAAGGCGTGGCGGCGTGCACCGATCCTTGAACCCGAACTCGGCGGTGATGAAGATGACAACAGCGAAGCCTTCGGCACGGATGCTGTTCTGCACCTCTAAGAATTGCAGACAACTCTATGCCGTAGGGAGTCGTGGGAGATCAGGCCTTCGTCGTGGATCCTTTCTTGGAATATCTTTGTAGAAACAAGTCATGACTTGGCTCTGACAAAAAGCTTCGCTGTCTTGTTTTGGTTTCATATGCGTTCAAGATTAATTTGTTCTTTGATCTTTCACGCTGCGTTGTTTTATTGCTGGGCAGATCGCACTGACGCACGCCATGGATCCGCTTCCGGCAGAGGACAGACCTTCCCTAAGATGTTGAAAAGACCATTTCAGGAACAGATGCGCGCAAAAAACACGGATGGAAGTGCCAACGTTACAGGCAAAGAAACGCTCAATCACATTTTCTAGCATGTGTTGTTCATGATGTTTGTATGCAGGCGTGTAACCTCTTCGGCCCTTCCCACAGGTGTGGCCTTTGCAATGGGACTTCCCGAGAAGCTGGGCAGAGCTCCATTAATGATGATCATTGGTAGCACTAGCACGCTTCCTTCGATGCCACCCCAAACAAGGACATTCAATTCCAGCGCCACTTGCTTATGCATAAAGTTATGTCTAATGTGGTAGTGAAGTAGGTGCCTTGGTGAGATAAAACATTTGGGTAAGAAGGTACCTTGCATTTACAAATGCCCGGGCACATATGCACCTCGACTCCGGCGACTTCTCTTGTTTTTGCCACCTGCCGCCGTCTGCCAAGAACGTTTGGAGGCGTCATTGGCAAGGCCGAAGCACGAGGTGGAGGCCTAGGCAGGCATCACCGGTGAGACCGTCGACCTCTGCATGGCTTGCATTCTTTGGGCCTGTGGATCAGGGTCAAGTGTTGCTGCCCGTAAGCTGTTTTTGGATGCTCAGGGACCTGGTCCTAAGTTCCCTGCCGGCTGTCCATAGCTGGTGGTGCCATAATCCGCCTTCTTGCTTTGCTGAGCTGCTTCTTTGGACCCTTGTGGTCTTTTGGAGGGGCGTGTTCTGCGCAGCAATCATCACTGGCTTCTTCTTGTCTACCAGGTGTGCCAAGTGGAAGTGCGATTTCTATTGTCTGCTCTGGACACCCCGGATCCGGACCAGGCCTTGCTGCGGCTGCACCAAGAGTGGGCCGGAATCGTCTGCAGGCCTACCGTGCATGAGTGAGCCTTCAAGGAAGAAGAGCGCAAGCCAACTTTGGAGCCTTTGGAGCTGGCCATTTGCTGCTTCATCGTACGCTTCTTGCTCCCAGAAGGGGTCGGGACCTTGTAAGAGTGGATTTTCAGGACTGTTGAATCGGGGCAGGCGGCCAGTGGCTTATAACACCCAGGAGAGGCGGTCTCCTTGCAATCTGCGACCTACGCCTTCTGGTACGCCGACTGCTTGCGACTATCATGCCAATTGCACAGCGAGGGGTTTTGAACCTCAAATGTGTAAACTCCAGCGGGAACCCTGTGGACCTCTTGCTTCTCAGATGGCCTGCGGATGGCGAGGAGCTGTACATGGCCATGCCTCTCAGAGTGAGTGCTCAAGGAATCATTCTGGCGCTATCTCCCAATGCCATTCCAGCGGAAGAACTCGAGGCGGCCGTGGAAGGCCCCGAAGACAATCTGCTGCGACCCAGCACGCTCATCACCGTGGCGGTGCAAGGCGCCGAGGACGAGGCCGAGTTGTTGGACGTTCGCATGGTGGAGATGGAGATGGCAGTGCGCAGCCAATTGGAACGCAAGCGCTCTCGGACAAGGAGACCGTTTACAGCGTTTGGGGTGACCGCGTCAGTCTTGCCCAGCGTCAGGGACTTGAAAGATGCGGTCGAGAGTTGGGTGGAATCCGCCGAGGGCAGGCTAGAGGATTATTACACGGCCCAAGAAGACACGGCGGTTCCGGCTCAAGTGGAGCAGGACATGTCAGCAGCCATCCTGGTCCAACTCCAGGAGCTGACCATCTTCCGCGCCAGCAGAGACAGGATGGAAGATTTGTTGGACGAGGTGAGGGGCCAGGTGAGCCCAACGCCCCTCCGCACTGGCGACGAACCCCGCGTGACAGGGATCTTTCACGCTGCGTTGTTCTATTGCTAGGCAGATCGCACTGACGCCCGCCATGGATCCGCTTTCGGCAGAGGACAGACCTTCCCTAAGATGTTGAAAAGACCATTTCAGGAACAGATGCGTGCAAAAAAAAACACGGATGGAAGTGCCAACGTTACCGACAAAAAACGTTCAATCAATTTTCTAGCATGTGTTGTTCATGATGTTTGTATGCAGGCGTGTAACCTCTTCGGCCCTTCCCCCAGGTGTGGCCTTTGCAATGGAACTTCCCGAGGAGCTGGGCAGAGTTCCATGAATGATGATCATTGATAGCGCATTGCGTGTGTTTGCTCGTGTATGTTTCTTACCTGTGTGTTGCGCTGTAACTTGGGCTCCAAGGTACGCACTTCCACATTCACGCTTCTAGCTAACATGCTTAGCTTTGCTTTTAAGCTTTGCTTTTATAGATCAGCTGTGACTGCGTATGATGTATGCTTCATGTCTTCAGGACTTGCGCTTCTCATTTCTGCATAAGTGCCTGAGCGCTAGCAGCCGTAGCAGTAGCTTGAGCTCTGATGGGAGTGTAAGAGAAGCGCCTCCACTGCGCTTGCGTCCTCTGGAGTTCCATACTCCAGCTTGGCATCTCAGGAGCCTGCGGCCAGCAGGCGATTTTGTCTGTTTTGTGCTTTTCCCCTCGCTGTTAGGCCTGCTTGGGTCTTATAGAGACGGTTCTGAGTTTCTGGTGCATTGCTAGGCTCCTGGCGGTGGGGCGCAACATTTCCAGTTGTCTCAATGCCCACTTCGCTGGGGTCGTGAACTATGCTTCCCTCATCTTTGGATACAGCTCCAGTATAAGAGTAGTGAAGCGGTTTCGTAAGCTAGCGACTCCCGTGGAAGAGGCAGGCACGGAGCAGCCTGAAACCACAGCTGTGCTGGTTTCGGATACAGAATCGCTGGAAGAGTCGCTTGCTTCTGCCTCTTCCTTTCAGGTGGCCATGCCAAAGGCAGGTACAGGTTTTCGCTTTGGTTCTCACCCCCTGTGTCAGGGGCGCATCATTCCATGCTCAGTGTCCTGTGGAGGATGAGTTCTTCCCTCCCGCTTCGCCCTTGCCTGCAGCAGTGGCACAGACCGTGCCTCGCCCTCCCGTAGGGGTAGGACCCTCAGTGCCGCGCAAGTTGCCTCTGCAGAGGCTGGCTCTTCTAGTCGTGCCGAACACAAAGCTCGCTTTGGTGGTCTTGGCCTTGTTCCTGCAGCTTTGTCAGATACCTCTACCGCTTAGCACCGAGAGGCAAAGCTGGAGGCTTCAGCCCATGCATCCGAGCATCGGGTTCGTCTCGGCTCTTTCTTCAGGCCACGGAGGACCTGGGCTCCAGCTTGGCTTCCCTTTCTGCGTGCTGCGTCGCTCCGGAAAAAGCTCGCTGGGTCATCCGAGCAACGTTCTCAAGGCACTCCGCTGGCTTGTTCGCAAGTTGGAGCCTCAACCTTTTCCAGATCTTTGGAGTGTACTCTTTGCTTCTTTCACAGGTATCGACAGGTTGGAGCGTAAAGAAAGCGTGCCATTTCCCTGTGCGTTTCTTGCGTGGTTGGAGAAAAGCATCGTTGAATCCAGCTTCGGCGAAGAAGTCATTGCCTTTGCAGGTGGCATCTTGCTTTGCTCTAACGCCAGCTTGCGATTCTCTGATAGTCAACACGTCGATTGGACATCCTTCGTCCTTGACCACTCAGTCTTTCGTGCTGTATCTTTTCGGACGAAAACGTCCCAGACGGGGGTGCTCTTTTGGCATGTGCACCGCTGGCTTCCAGGGCCAGCCCCAGCTTAACAAATCTTGGGTTGGTCGCTACCTCAATTGCCTGCGCAGGTTTTGGTGCTGACTTCGGAACTTCGCACTGCGTGCGGTCCAAGACTGAATCTTCTTCGCATGTGTTGGGGATTCCTTTGCTCTGCTGTCTTACGCTTCGGCCCTCAAGACCCTTCGCGCTTTGTTGGTTGCTTGGGGCTGTCCTGACCCATCTGCACACACGATACACAGTATGAAAACCACTATGCTAAACTGGGTGGCGCAGGTCGGGGTTCCCAAAGAGCTTAGGGCCAAGCAAGGTCATCATAGGCAAAGTTCCGCTCAGCTGTATTCAAGGGATGATGTCTTTCCACAGCTTAGGGCTCAACGGCTTTGGTGGGAATCCTTTTCATGTGGCTTCAGACCCCTGACTCCTCAGCGTCAAGGGGGACAATGGCAAGTGCGGCCTAATTAATCTTGAACGCGTATGAAACCAAAACAAGACAGCGAAGCTTTTTGTCGGAGCCAAGTCCGCAGGGATATTGGTATGAGTTGTTTCTACAAAGATATTCCAAGAAAGGATCGACAACGAAGGCCTGATCTCCCACGACTCCCTACGGCGTAGAGTTGTCTGCAATTCTTGGAGGTGCAGAACTGCGTTCGTGTCGAAGGCTTCGCTGTTGCACCGCCAAGTTCGGGTTCAAGGGTCGGTGCACGCCGCAACGCCTTGTAGTACCAGCTGTGGTTTGTCGCTCTCGCGGCGGCTCCTCCGGCCATTTCTATCAACACTTAATCCACTAAGAATTTCAGCATCGAGAAAAAGAGCGCTCCAGCTTATCAGCAAACTCCGCTACCATGTTGACGTGTAATTAGTGCAAGCACAGCACAGACGGCGGGGCGGCCCAATGCCCCACCCTTCGAGGCGCCAGGCTGTTGAAAGTACCTACATGAAGGAAACGCCTGATCATGCAGTGGTGACTGGACACGTGACTTTGCTGGCACCGAACTCAATACTTCATGCCTCCACATCAAGGACCTTGTGCTTGGCACTATCATTGACTCGCTTTCCCCGTGTTCCAAAAAATGGGCACATCACGGGAAGTAGATAGTGACGTGCGACATGGTTTAGGTTGTCACTGAGGTCTTCATCGGAGCATGCTCCACATTTTCATTGTTCGCACGTGCATAGCCGACCAAGTGCCGGGCCAAGCAGCGCCTTCTGGCAGCAAGACTGCACGCTTTCTACACAAATCGAAAGCGAGGAAATTCTCTCGTCTCGACCAAGACCGTTCAGGAAGCCAATCTCCTCGACTTCCACGTTACTTCCTTGTTGTCAACGTCCTGCTCCGTCATCTTGCGGTCGACGAACCGAGGTTGCCCCCTTCTGCCTGGCCAAAAGAAGCGCCATAACCTGCTTCCTAGAACATTGCTCTAGTCTTTTTTTACCCACTATACTCACCAG
>CAJNIZ010012891.1:34113-49107 GCA_905231905.1 Symbiodinium pilosum
TCCCAGCGTTCGCCCCGCGCGCATGTTTGGAGGTCGGTTTGTTCAGAGGCGGCTTGGCCTAGGACATGGTGCCAGAGGATCAACTGAGGCTCCCCCTGCCGAGCGCCAGATAATGCTGTTGAAGTTGCTCCAGCTCCTCAAGACTATGTCTGGCTTGCTGCCGAGCCCCTTGGAGGCCTCCAGTTGTGACAGGAGGTCAGCTTGAGCCCGGAAGCAGCTGTTGGTGTGGGTGACAGGACCGCGCTGATGTTGCCGCAGGGCCATTGGGTGAAGGTTGAGCTGGTCAAAGTTGAGGACGCGGGTGGCTATGCGGACCGGCACCGAGCTCTTTTCTCCACCACTGCGGCGCCAGCCAGAGCCGAGAGCTTGCTGGAGCGGCTGAGGCCGGACAAGAAGGAGGATGCTTCAGCTGAGGTCGCGGGTGAAGAGATCAGAATGCTCTGGGTCTACTACGATGACCAAGGCGAACGATACAAAAGGTGGTGAGATGTCGTGAATGAGTCCCACACTCCTGCCCTTGACGAGAAACCCCTGGAAGGTCCGCTTACTGCCATGCGTGTGATGAAGCAACTGGAAAGACACGGGGGCGACCCCAGACAATGGTTGTTGCTTTGGCGCCGTACTAAACACATCGAGACCACTGATAGGTTTTACTGTGAGCTGAAGGTTCTTACCGATTCTTTGTTCTTCTCGGGCACCTTCGATCAAGTTATAACATTCCAGCACTGATGGGGCAGGAGGTCATTTGCCGCAGGCTTCAGGCCATCGTTGACGCCTACATGAACCTGCCCGCCCCTCATAGGACAACGCGAAGGTGTTTGCTGGCCTTGGCTCGCCTGATGATCTTGTGTCACCGACCTTCAGGACTTATGCCACGAAAAAGAATAAGGATGAGCTTGAGTTGATCCAGGCCCATATGAAGGTTCGAGAATTGCGCGGAGGTCCAGCCGTCGTCGCAGACGAACGCGAGGAAACCCAACCAGCCCCCAAGAAAGGCCCGAAGGGAGGCCGAAAGGGAGGGGGCTGGGGTGATGCAGCCTGATGAGCCCGGGGGTGAGCCGTACCCCTCTAGCTCGCCTCCGAATTTTTCTAGAGGGGATGGGAGGCTGCCAGCGCGTGACAGACATTGGCCGGCAGCTGGGCAACGAGAATTGTTTCCCCTCCCATATGCAACTTGTCCTATGCGAAAGTCTTCGAGCAGTAGATCTTCCGAGCAACGCAGGGGCATAATTTGAAGAAGAGTTGACGACGTGAATGAAGCGGTTGACTCTCTTAATTGGTTGGCTGGGCGAGGTTCTTCTACGACCTTCACCCCGTCACCTGTGCAACGTCAGGTGCTCAGCCGATTGGATGGGCTGGCTTCTTGCCAGTCCAAAGGAGGGGTGGGTCTCCATACGACTGGAAGCCTGCCAATGAAACTCTCGCCTCCTACCAGGCCGAACTCGTCTCAATCCCAGATGATGTGACCGGGTGCCCAAGCCTTGATCAGGTGCTCCCACTTGACGACCTTCGGTTCTTGGAGGAGAAATCAGAGCTGATGCTAAGACATGGTGATAAGATAGAGCACGAACCCATCATACCTTCTTGGGACCCCAAGCTCAAGTTCAATAAGAAGGAGTACCATCGTCTTGTCCAACGATTGCATGGAGCTGGCTATTTCAACTTCACTACCAGGCCTAAATCATCCGTTGGCATTTTCTTTGTGTGGAAGAGTTCTCGGACACACCTTAGGCTGATAACTGATGCTCGGCGTCCCAACCAGTTGTTCAAGGCTCCGCCCAGGGTTCGCCTCATGACCAGCGAAGGGCTTGGCAAAATCAAATTTGAGGTCTCTCCTGAGCTTCTGAACGACCCGGAAGCGGTGTCGGCAGCCTAAGCCTTTATCGGGTTGAGTGATGTGAAGGACTGTTTCCATCGGATGAGGCTGCCTGAGTGGCCCTGTGCTGGTTTTCTTTGTCAAGGGTGGTCTTGGTTGTTGTATTTTGCACAGCAAGCCATCGAGACTGTCTGCCACAGATCAGTCATGCTTCGTCAGGCCAAGCTAGCCTCAGACAAGGACAAGCCCATAGTCATCCAGGTGGGCACGCGCAGTCGGCTTCATGATGAAGGGAATGTGGCACCTGGGGGATACTACTATGTGTATGTCGATAACCTTTGGGTCATTGACACCGATCGTCCGCGCGTTGAGCAAGCCCTTGATGACTTGCAGGCCATCTTCAACGGCTTGGGGCTGAATCTTCACAAGAGCGAGGTTGGGTCAGTTGATGTTGAAGCTTTGGGTTGTATACTGGATGGTTATAGCAAAGAAAGCCGGCTTAATCCATCAAGATTGTGGAGGCTACGGCAGGGCATCTTGGCTCTCCTACGGCGCGGCAGGTGCACTGGGCTCTCACTGGAGATCATCATTGGACACTGTACTTCTTGTGCACTAATGTTCAGGCCTTCGCTCTCCATCTTTAACACGGTCTACAGCTTCATCCAGGCCTCGTGCTACGATGTCGGTCCCTTATGGCAAACCGTCAGGAGGAGCTGCAGTGTTTTCAAGGTGTCCTTCTGCTGCTCTGTCAAGATTGGAAGAGGCCGTGGAATCCGGTTGGGGTCTGTCAGGCGTGGTGGCCTTGATCGAGGGTTGCCAGTTCGGGCAGTCAGTGAGAGGGCTCGCTTGAGGCGGGTGGGTCCGCGCTCGGCTCGGCTCGGGAATCAACCCTACTCAGTGCCGACTATGTTGGCATCAACGTCGCCAAGGAGGGCTGGGGGGTGGATCCTGTTTTCCCAGAAATACCTGCTGCTGGTGGATTGTGTAGGGAGCTCTGGACGCCGAAGTTGTGGGGCGCCTGGAGGCATCAAGAGGGCATCCTTGTACTTGAAGCTCGCGCTGCGCTCAAAGGTTTGAAACGTACCCTCATGACTCGGCGTGGACAACATGAGGCAGCTTCTGTTGCGCGGCGACATGGCGTGTGTTCTTTGCTTTGAGCGGGGCCGGTGCAAGACTTACTTGCTTCTGAAGATTCTCAGGGAGTATTGCGCTTACTGTATGGCAAGGAATGTTTCAGCCACCATGCATTGGATAGAGCGCAACATTTCTGACGAACCATCTCGTATCTATGCCACTGAAGTGTCTAAACTGTTGGTTGATCTTCTGACTGAAGAGTGGAGCCGCCATGGGCCCGAAACGGTGTCGGACGTTGACTCCTGGGAAGGTGACTACTGCCACAAGCCAGGGACCGAGCAAGCCAGGAGCAAGGAAGCAGCGGACTGTGGGGGGCGCCAGAGATGTGCTCCTCCCTGCCTCACGCGGGAAGAGGGCTCGGACCTTGGACTTGGGAAGTCAGTTGTCGCAGAGGCTTTGGCGCGCGAAAGTAGAGGTGCTCAAGCTTCCGACCACGGAGCGACAGTTGCAGGAGTTAGAGTCCCCTCAGGCAGGAAGAGCACGAGAGCGAGAGCGCCGTCCGAGATGAAGGTACAGGTAGAAAAAGTGGAGGGCGAGAGCGTGTCGCAAAGCAGCGCCGGAAGCGCCTCCTTCAGCACGTGGTGGACGCGGTGATGACGGGACAGAGCCTGTTGGAGAATGCTGCCGTCGCCAGGCAAGTGAGGGATCACTACAAGCGTCGCCTGCAGGACCTGGGCAAAGTTTGTGACGCTGGAAGGGCAGGAGGTGGGCATGGCCATGCTGAAGTTCTTCAATCAAGCTTACTTTGAGGGAGAGGGGAGCCACTTCGGGGACTACACCATCGCGGCCTTCTTGGACAAGTTGCCGGAGTTTTGGCGAGTTGGGTCAAGGAAGATCCCTCGTGCGTGGAGATGCTTAAAGGGGTGGAGAAAGCTGTGCCCATCTCGCTCGCGGCTTGCTTACCCTCTGGCAGTCTGGTGCGGAGTGAGCTGGAGAATGGTGGCCCGCGGCCAGGTTCAGATGGCTGTTTTCAACCTCCTAGGCCCAGCGCATTGCTGACGCGTTGCAAGATGGGACTGGTGAGGCGCACCTCTGGCATCACAGGGCACTGGTCGATGGTGACCAGCCTCAGCGAGACTCAGGATGTCTCCAAGACAGGGTCGAAGGACGACTCTGTTCTTTTGGACTTGGGCTGGCTTCAGTTTTTGGGGCCAATTCTGGGCAATCATTTGGATCCAGTGGGACTTCAGCTACCTGGTGTTTCTCAAGCCAGTGTATTACGCGAAGGGCGGACCTCATGCATTGATTTCCAGCTTTAACCTTTTCAGCGTCTTTTGCGTTCAGATCATGGATCCCCCAAGGCTCATCCTTGGTTCGAATGACCGATGTCCTGTCTCGTGCCACTGAAAAGGTAGTACAGGGAGGAGCCAGCATTGCAGCAATCACCAGACCCCTGCGAATGTCCTCTTTTATTTTGAAGAGTACAGACTTTTTGGTCAGGTCGAAAGACTTCCCTTTTTCAAGCTCCCACTCCCGTGTCGAAAAACCAAGCTTGCGAACAGCCCTTGCTACTCCGCCATGCCCTGAGAACAGGTCAGCGAAGTACTGGCCACGTCGTGTCAGCCAGGAATGGTGATGACCGGATAGCTTTGGCCTAGGATGATTTCCTCGATATACTTTTCCGCCATCACACAAGTGAGTTGGACTTCCGATGACAGCTTCAGCCTCCCGGCCTTCTCGTATCTGGCCACCGACTGACGGCTCAGCCAGCCGCCTCTTTTTGGCACATCTTCTTGGCTTAGATCCCCGGATGCTCGGTCGATTGATGGCCCGCTGTGGCGAGCCTGGTAAGGAACAAGCTGCAACTTCAGGTCCCGGCAGCACTTCTGGAAGACGGAGAGGTACTCGGGGTTCCCTATATCATGGAGCATCCTTACGCGAGTAAAGCATGGTACTTGCCCAGGTTGCAGTGGCTTCGTCGGCTTCCTCACGTTCACGTTCAGGCTGTTACCACAGACTTTTGCCAGTTTGGAGTTCCATGGAGAAAACGAGCCTTGTTGCTCTGTTCCAGGATTGATGAGCAAGACCTCCAAAGATGCCAGCGACTTTGCACAGGCCGGCCTGGATTCTGTGCTACAGGTTTTCGCCACATCCAACTCACTGGCAGCAGCAGACAAAGGGTTCCATTGACACGTGTTGCACAACCACATCCTGATAAGCTTTGTCATCACCTTGCATTCGCTCTCACCTCTCACGCCCGAGTTGTCGAGCCTTGGTTTTAAACACCGCTTCTACAACTTCCGCTTCCGCTTCGCCCTCACTGCCCAGCCCTTTGTCAACTACATCTTTGGGATTCGACTTGGGAGGTTCAAAGGTGATGATCGTAAGGACCATGGATCATCAAGGTGGGTGGCTCTTGCCTACGGCATTCTCAGTAGCCATGACGCGTGAGAGGTTCTTGAGAAGTTTGTCTGCAAAAGGATGTGTGAGTGTCATGGTTTAATTTTTCATGATTTTCATAATTTGCTGTTATTATTTTCATGATTTTCAGTATCTTTTCATCTTTTCGTAATTTTCAATTTTTTTTTTATTATTTTTTATAATTCTTCATAATTTTCATCACTAGTCATGATTTGTCATTATTTGTATTGTTTTCGTAAAAATCATAAGTTCTCATCATTTTCATAATTTGTTATCATGTTCATCCCCTTCTCATCATTAATCACATCACGTTGCCAGATCAGATTTTGCAACTGGGAGGGGGCTGTGCCCCCCCCAACCCCAACCTCGCCGCTGTTTCTTGACAAAGCACATTCGCGCAAGCATATGTCATCATGTTCCGTCTTTTACACCATGCTTTTCTTCTCTTCATCAGTTACTATAATTTTCTCTGTTTTTCAGTTTTTTGTCGTAATTTTCGTCTATTTTCATAGTTGTTCGTGATTTGTCAAAATTTTCATTGTTTTCATGATGTTACGCGGCTTTGTTTGCATCATTTCCATGATTGTTGAGCATTTGGTCTCTCGTCATTTTCCGTTGCTTTCATTTTTCATCATTTTCTTAGTTTCCTGAGTATCATCATGTTCCATTATGCTTCATCATTTGTCATTCTTTTTTCCTGAATGTTCGTCATTCGTCATCAGCCTTAAGATGTCAACGTCACCCCGGGGAGGGTGGGCGGGCACAAAGAAATACTTGAGCGCAAAATCTTGCGTCAAGCCAACAGCATTCGCAGAACTCTACATTATTTCTAACAAGAGAGTTCTGCTACTTCGAAAGCTTGCCAAAACGGCCACCACAGCGTGCAAGCAAACTGTACACAGTTGGCACGTTCCCTTTATTTTTTTTCTGCTGCGAGAGGCGTAGACGAAGCATCTGTTGTAGGCACCTTAGCAACGGGCAAAAAGGGGGTAGACCCCCAAACTTAGTTGAGGGTAGCCCCCAGGTGCCTTAAAACTTTATGACAACGTCACCCCGCTCTTACAAAACCCCGCGGACAGGAGGGAACTTTTGCTCGCACATGCTGTCGAGAGTCGGTGAAACAGAAACGCTCTTAACGGGCAGCTAGCACTACAAAGCAAAAAGGGTGGGGACATTCGACGTCCCCTGAGGCCTGAGCAAAACTTCCTGTAGAGGATGCGATTACTGCCTCAGAGAGTGCCTACTGAAAGAGCTGTAGCATGAAGATGCAGGGACCGTGCGATGGCGACACCCCGCTCTACCGCGGACGGCAAGCCGAAGTCATCGAAAGAGGATCGCTGGCCTTCCAAGATGCCAGCCCGATCCAACATTTCTTGCTGGGGCTGGTAAAGCGTCTTCGCAAAGAGGGAGTGTATCCGGCTTTGGCGGAGAGAAGAGAATCGGGCAATCGGATCCAGAGTGAGCAGTTGCCTCATTGTTTGCGGCGAAGGGAATGACTCTTCTGGAAGGTTGTGCGAGAGCTCGGCATGAAAAGCACAAGCGGCGGAGGGATGAGGATCAGTATCTTCTGGAACGAATAATTCTGGAGACAGATACATCGAACAGATAGCCTAGACATGCTGTAAAGAGTGGGCGTACGGTTCAGCCGAAGGCGGGGCGGTGCAGGAGGGTCGCTCTGTTCTTTTTTTGCAGCAGGCCCGATCCGAGATGGAATGGGCGGGGATTTGGCGAGCTGAAGCTTTGTGGAGACTGCAGCCGGGGCAAAAAATAGCCCGCGACCAGGTGATTTGTATGCTGACTGCATGTCAGGGCCTTGTTCATCGTAGACCTGCGTGTGCCCTGAACTTCTCTTGGTGGCAGGATCCTGTTGGCACGTCTGCGATGTGCCCCAGGTGTTGCTGTTGTTGCCGCTGTCGTGAACGTCTGCCGTGTGCCGAGACAGATGCAAGTTGCGACCTGTTCATGTCAGGAGCCTGCAACTTTGTGACGGCGTTCCGCTTGGAGCGTAGTTTCCATTTGTTTGATTCTTCCTGTGGCTTGACTGTGCATCTTCAAATCCACGCGAGGTGTTTTCTCACCGAGCAGACCATTCCGGTACTCTGAGCATCCGTGCCACCCTCGTATGGGAGCTAGGACGGGTCCCAAACGAGGCATCTGCGTCAGTTGTGAGACGGAAAGAAACTGCAGGGTGTGAGCTGTGGCTTCCGTCTGAGCTGCAGTCTTAGTGGACATGTGAGTAAACTTGATTAGGTGTACACGAACGACGAGATGGAGATCATGTGTCATAAAATGTTTTTTTGGTTCTTTTCGCGCTCGCGTTGTCGCGGTTCCTCGCATCGTTCGGAATGAGAGTTTCGCTTCTTCTTTTCTTTTTGACACGGCGGGCTACAGTGTCCTAATATAATTACACATGGATTCAGGTTAAACTACACATGTGGGGTTTTCCGGTGCCTGAATTTTTTGTTTGATCCCTCACCCGCAATTTTCTGGTTCAGGTGGAGGAAGCCAGTTTGATCAGACAGGATCTGCGCATTCCAAACCTTAGGGGAGAGCCGGAAAGTACCGTAGTTTACACAACTCGGAACGTCTTGGCCGAACAAACAGTACTACTCCTTTCCTACAGTCCTACAGTTTTTGAGGGCTGTCACGAACATAATCGATCGTAGTGACTTAGCAGTTAACATGAGCATCAACCTAGTGGGCATGCTCTGCAACACGAACGCTATCATCCTGGCCAGTATGGATGCTTCGGGGAACCGCATGCTCTGGTAGTACAAACGTTATCAAACATCATGTTGCCCATCGTGGATGCTTGTGGGAAGCGTATGCTCTGGCAACACGAACGTCGCTGTCGTGGCCAGCATGGATGCTTGGCGAACCGTGTGCTCTGGTAAGTAGACAAAGGCTAATATCTTGGCTGCTCCAGGAAACTCTCTGGCACGCAAGCGATATTATCATGGCCTGCATAGATGCTCGTGGGAACGCGTAAGGTTGTTACATTGGCCAACTAAACTTCAAGGCCAAATCCTGGAACAAGAAACAAATGTGAAAGATATCTCCGACTACCCCATGTCAAACCAAGGTTTTCTGGGCAAACTTTGGATCCTAGGGCGGGAGGGATACAACATATGGTCGGATTGCAGTGGTTCTGCCCGAGGTTGATGTGACTCTGCTCCCTGCAGGGTGTGTATGGAAAACCTCCAGGTTGAAGTGAGTTCGTAGGTTAAGACACCCTTCGTGCCTAAATCCACCAGCTGGCCACGGCTCGTTTATAAGCAGCACTGGCCACCCGTAGAGAAATGTGTTTTGGACGAAGCTGAGGTTGGCGTAGCAGACGTCAAGGAAGCAGCACGTCATGCAGGATCCTCAGCACACCATCACTCGGTGCATCAGTCACAAGTGCGGTCAGTGCAAAATCCTGCCTGATCTCACGCCGTTTAAGCGGTTGATCTGGCTTGAGCGGGTTTCAGCCAGATGAGCAGCACAACAGTGAGCAGCACGGTCCTGTCAGGTGATGCTGGACACGCACAGCAACCACTTGTTCGAGGTCCACAGCTTAGGGTCCTGAGTTTCTAGCGATGGTCATCAGATGTTGCCGCCGAAGGATGTGGACTCCAAGTTTGCAGGCTGGACTGTTGTGTGCTGATGTTTCTGCAGCCAGGTGTCTTAGGTGGCGAAACTCGCAAGCAATGCATGGATGGACATGAAATGGATTTCCACGGTGTCGACCATCTCGGATGACGTGCAACAACTTGTAGCCTTGCCATGGCAAAAAAAGGAAATCTTGTGGATCCATGACGTGTGTGCCAGTTGCACACACTCAGCTAACAGCAGCCCAATCCAAGACTGTACCACAAGCTATGTGCGTACGCATGCTGCTTCAAGATGTTTTGCAACTCCAAGGACTAGATGCAGAACACATCTCAGAGTTGCTCCTGAGTGAGGAAGCCGCTCACCCAAACTGAGAGTGTGATCCTCGTCTACTTGCTAAGAATCCAGTTCAGGCGGAGAGGCATCAAGACAAGCCTCGAGCTGGCCATCAGACAAGTGAAGATGCAAACGGTCCCGGGGCGGGCAGCCAGCCCCAGCACCTCTGTGCTGCCGCGCGTTTGCGCAAGAGGCCTAGGATGCTGCTTCACTTAGAGGAGCAGCGTTTCGCCAAGATTTGCAAAGTGAAAGCTTGCACAGGGCTCCGGCCTTCGCAGTGGTGTATGATGTTGCAGCCGCTATAGCCGGTGTCGCCATAGCAGTTGTGTCGCTCGCGGTTGTGCACACTAGAGCTGGCCTGGTCGGTCATGGAGCACACGATGTCAAAGCATGTCCCAGCTTCGGCTCATAAGGTGTCTCTTTTGCTTCTTACTTTGGGCTGCTTCCCATGCTCCTTCTGCTGAGTGTGCTGCACGATATGGAAGATAAATCCAGTCCTCGAGATCTGTGCTATCGCATGCAGGTCCATACTCTACTCTGGATATCCCTCCTTTTTGGGTCTCGTATCTGAGCCATCAAAGATGTTTTCAGCATCTGACAGTGTCTCAAGAATTCAAGAGTTCAAATCTACACTGTAGCCTGCTATCGAGAACGAGAACTGTTGCCCGGTGTCTTTGTAGGAAAAGGAAGACAGAGAAAGCCTTCAGCATTCTGCAACCAGTTGTAGGATGCCGTTTGACTCCCATGCTCTTACTGAAGCCTTGCGCATCCTTGCGCTCATCACCTGCTCTTTTGCCCAAGCACTGGATTGAAATCGGTTTCTCATACTCTTGATTCTTCAGCTTAGGCAAAATTGTTTTCCCACCTCGCCCGACGAGCTTGTTGTGCCAGCCTTCCGCGAGCAAAGTCAGCTGTGATACTAAAGCTGTTCCGCTGCAAACCAGTTTTTGTATGAGCCTCTTCTAGGTATTTTTCTTTAACAATTGACCATTGGCATCTCTTCTATGATGTTCTGCGAGTCGGCGAGGGCGAGGAGCTTTTCAGGAGCGTTCCCATGACAATTACAACCAGCAGAGGTGTTCATATCAAGAAGGGGAACAGCACACTTCTAGCAGTTCAAAGTGAACAATCGCTATGCGCCGTCCGCCTCGGTTTGGCTCTATGCGCAGCGCTGTGGAAATAGATTGTGGGCAACTACTTAAGGGATGGTCGGGAAAATCACAATTGGGGCCTATATAGGCATCACCAAGCGCCGATATTACATGTATATATTTGCAAATATATGTATGTATATAGGTATGTATGTCTGTATGTATGTCCCAGAACCTTAGCCAGGTCCTTCACCCTGCGACGCAACGCCTACTAGAACTGGGGTGCACACTCGGGAGCACACTCGACCGCGCCCTCCTAAATATTCCCTGCCACCGATGCAGCAACTGCTAGAATGTCTTGGTCACGAGTCACAAAAGTATGTGCTTGGGTAAGCTCATCCTCATGTGCGAGGCGGCGCATTCCTAGCCATGGCTGACTGGGACCGCAGCTGCACTTTTCGTATCCGTGAATCATATGGTCATGGTTTTAAAAAAGACTTACGGCTACAGTTGTACGTAGGTCCTTTTAGGTCCTGTGCACTGCCCTTGGTATGTGGGGAGAAATTGGAGTGTGGTCAGGTTTTAAAGTCGTTTTTCAGTGATGTGGTTGTTCACATGCGATTTTGTTGAACGTGTGTGAAATTTCGCGTGCACTTGTGATGGCTGTGCTGCTGTATCATGCATGCTGACTTTTCCAATAAAATGCGCTGCATACTCTTGAGAGGTGGCACTCAAAACATGAGTTCTTAGCAGGATCCCTTTGCCGATCCGGGTGATGAATCCTGTGAAGTGCAAGCACGGTCTCCGAAGAGCCCTGAGCAGACCATCAAGACCAGCAAGACCAGCGCCTCAGATCATGTGGGAATTGGGCTGAGGTATTCACAGGATGAGAGAGCCATTCTAACGTGCAACAGACTTTGTCGTGAGGAAGAAGAGGAGTTTAAATTTGCAACTGGGTTTCCTTGCACTTGGGCGTGTTTAGCTGGAGGAAAGGCAGCTGACGACATCTTTGCAGCTCTGCGCTTCCTGGAATCTGGGAGACGCGATCCAGATGAGCAGAATGACGAAGCGGCGTCTTGGATAATGCTGCAAGTGTCCTTTGCTGGCGTTGCTGCATACAGCTGGCAAAGGATGATGCAGAGTTCAATGACAAGCTGAACATGCTTTTTTGACGCTTGGCAAAGGTCTCGGCAAGTTACATTCTAGAGGGAATGTTCACTGCGCGAGCTATTGCCAGCATCTAGTTGCTGAGAACGGAGAGCCCTGCAAGGTAAATTTGCAAAAAAATTCGGACAACAACGAACGTTTTTGAAATGTGTATTCTAGGGGTTGCATGCAAGCGCAGGCACAGTCTGTGAAAGGTTTCGTCCAGTAATATTGACCTGGCTGGGCATGATGCTAGGCTGTCGCTCAGGCACGTCAGGAGCAGATCATGCGTCAACATGTTTGTAGCTAGAGTAGAGTTTTGCACAGCAGCAAGAGGCGAGTGCTTCATGGGTGCACAAGGTACAGCAGACGACAATTTGGACGAATTACGGAGTGCATACGCAGGCAAGCAAGACCTTGAATAGGTCCAAGCAGCTGTGAACCGGAGCATCAGCAACTGCTCCAGGTGTCGCAGCAATGGCGGCCCGAAGTGGCACTGGCTTTCTGAGAATGTGGAAGCGTGCGCTGGGAATGCTCGAGGCTGGCTCAGCGGGCAGCGTGCCATAAAGCATCAGGCAATGGAGGCACACCACTTGATACTCATAGATACTAGTTTGTAGCAGTGCAGTATCCCCTTTGAATTTCCTCTTATGGAATGGGTGGGGTCACCCCCCATTACATTAAACGGATTCCATGCCATGAGTCGACGTTCCCACCCCGTCGGGTTTCATGAAAAACAAAAGTTGGCCGTGGTACACCATAGCCCTTTTCATTAAGATGTTTTTTCCAATATGGGGCTTGTTGGGGGGGTACCCTCTCCCATGGCGAGGGGACGGGGTACTCTGTATTTCCCCAAAGAAAACAAAAAGGAAAGCATGCCCATGAGCAGAATAGACACAGTGTATTATACATATATATGTATATATATATATTTATAGATATTTTCCACCATGCTTCATGTTTTTTCTTGAGGCCTCCCTCTTGCCAGTGCTTGATACCATGTCCCCATGGCTGAGGATTAAGTGATGAGTAGGCACCAGCGCTTGGTACCACGTCATAATCCCTACAAACTCTCTGTATACTTCCTATAGAATCTTTCTATAACCCCCACATAGTCCGTGTATGATCCTTAAATAACCCCTGTATAGTCCTTATATATAATCACGGTATTCTCCCTATCTGAGCCTCACAGAATCCCTATATGATCCTCACATCATCCCTATATAATCCCATATAAGCATGAGGGAATTCATGCAAGGTCGTAAGGGTCCGTGGAATACTCTTTTTGCATAGATGCAGAGTATGACCGTCCGACTTTCGAAGGAAGAGCTGTCTCCCTTGCTTCCGACAAATTTGCAAGACATCAATCGCTTGGTTGTAGCGTTCTACCAGATACTTCCTGAGAGCTGGCTTCGGAAAATCGGGAGAATAAGCCCGTAGCGCTCATGATCGGGATGCTTGAGCCAACGTTCTGGCGCCTGTGCAAGTCCAGAAGCAAAAAACTATATAATCCTCACACAATCCCTCATCCCTATAAAATGGCTATCTATAGCCTTCATCATACCTATGTTTTTCCTTTTAAATAATCCTCACATAATCCTTACGCACTCCCTATATAACCCCTGTTTCATCCTCACGTAGTCCCTATATACTGCCTCTTTGATCCTTATATATATTTCCTCCTCCCTATGTCATCCTCACACAATCCCAATATAATCCTTATATACCCTTCACGCAATCCCTACGTAACACATTGCTGTGTTATTGCTTGGGGGTGTGGAGGTCTTTCGGCGACTCGCACCTTCCCCGTCCCCTTCCCTCCCCAAGTGCAATATGCAATGATATGATAATGTGCTAGACTTCTTGATGTATTTTGTGTATTCAAGGTGTCTTGAATTAAAGATCACAAAGCCTTCTCCAACAGAGGAAAGAGTCAAGCTCCAGCTGATTTTTGTGGTTCTATGGGATCAGCTTCCACTTCTCGCACGGCAATTGTATGGTATATCTCTTGCATTTTGAGTCGTGTTTATAAACGCACCCGTGTTTATAAACACCCCTGTGTTTGGGTTCACTTTGTTCTACTGAATTTGAATGGGACTAAAAAAGCACCTACCTGCAAAGAACTGGAGCTTCCACTTCTTTCACGTCGATTGTGTCTCCCTTGTATCGTTCCCAGGAGCCGTTAGTCCAATTAGCGAGTTGTTGGCTGCTTTGGGCTTTATAAGTACTGCGCTCCTGGGCTCCCGTTCTTCCATTTTTTGCAGAAATTCCTTACTTTATGTGTGGAAATTGAAAAATTACACGCATTTACGCAGGAATTATGTAGAGAAAAAAAGAAGCCAATGACTTGAGAACTCCGCCTTTTTTACATTGAGATATTTACAGCATGAGGTTTACATAGAAGATAAGCCGAGCAGGAGCCCAGGATTTTAGAATTTCTGTTTAGCATTTGCAATGCATGTAGTAAAGGATTTCTATGGTGAATAACCAGAACCTTGGATCTGAGAATTCTTCCGTATATTTGAGGCACAATTTTTAGGGGGCTGCTATACTCGTTCTCCACAGTCTTATTCTCAATGGTTTCCGAGAGATACTATATGCGTCTCAAATATCAGGAAGAAGTCTCCAATCGTTGGAATTGCATGTTGTTGATTAAAACCCTAACCGCGAGTCCTCAGCTTCTTTTACAAAAGCCATTAGGTTAGATACCTTCCACCCACATTGTGGCGAATGGATTCCCTGAGAAAATTTTCTGTTCAATTGAAGGAAATTGAAGGAGTGCAATAATTTTGTACAGCACGCTAGTGGGATGTATAAGTCACACTGAGATGACTAAGACCCATATGGTTCTGTTCAGATGAAACGTTACGAAATGTGGGGGTATACATACCAGCCCATATATGGTCACGCCCCGGCGGCCCCAATGGTATGGTGGCTGTATTCCCAGTTCTCAATCAAGATTCAAGTATATCCCTCCACCGCCCCTGCAGTCCTGTGGCCTGTGGTCTGGGTCTTGTGGGTTAAATTAAGTTAAGGTTTAGAGGGTTTGTACTGTTTGTAGAGATTTGTAGAGGATTCAGAACCGATTAGCCCCACCCCCCGTGGCTTATGTTTTGGGTCTTGTTGTTTACATCAGGTTTATGGAGGGGATATAGTGGATTTTTAGTGTTCCTCATAGGCGGTTTCTAAATGGCGCACAGAATGTTGCAAGAAAGTTTAGAACTCATGGTCCTATAGAAAGTTCATATAAGAAGAGGGCCACCCAGATCCCTGTGACTGTTCGTGACAAACATACGGGACCCAAAGTCACGACGGTTATGAAGGTCGCCAGCAGGAGCGCCCCTATCCGTGTGACTGTTGGTACTTTTGAAATGCGATGAACGCATGAGGGGCCAGAAGTGATGACAGTTACGAGGATGGAGGCTTTGAGGCGCCAAAAACGACGACAGTTACCAGGATGGCGATTTCGAGGGGCCCCATCCTTGTGACTATTGGCACTTTTGAAGCATGTCATTGGGG
>CAJNIZ010012891.1:49207-78025 GCA_905231905.1 Symbiodinium pilosum
TATCTCTACCCGCTGCTTCTTCAGGGGTTACTCTCTTCTTGTATGCTTAAGAATCTAGACCCTTTCAAAATGCAGGGGACTTGCCGCACAACAGTATTCATACATTGTATTTATACTGTTTATGGGCATGCACTTTTTTTGCAGATTTTCATATCTTTGGCTTACATTTGTACTTCATTTTCTTTCTCATTTTGTAATTTTTTTGGAGGCCCTATGAATTGACAACGCATCCTCCCATTTTGTAATTCAATTCTGAACTAGTATGGCAAAAATATTCCCTCCATTGTATAATACATAATGGGGGGGGAAGGTCACTATCAAAAATTAAAGGGGGATAGTGCAGTGCCAAAACTGCCGCTGTGAGCCTGCCGGCGGCGTTCATGCCCCGCAGGCCTCCAATCGCAAGACTCCAAATGCCACACGATTACCGTATCCTTTTTGCAGACTTTCCTGGGGACTGGCTTGGTGCCCCTGGCAGGCCGAGTCTTGCAGCAGTTTGTTGGGGTGCGGAACTAAGTTAAGTTGGTCAAAGTCAATGTCTTTCGCTGTTCGCAAGCTTCAAAGCCATGTTGTCTTTTGTTTTGCGTGCGAAGTTAATGACAAGGCTTTAGCTTCAGGTACGGGTGAGTTGATCGCATGCGGATTACAGGTGATCGTCCTGAATCCGTATGTCATTTGAGATCAACAGATCGGACCCGCTCCAGATTCAGTAAGTCTTGTCACGATGGAACCTCGGGTCGATCGAGCCATGGACATCACTGATTTGGAGTGGCAGCAGTTGCGCCTCGAAGACCTGAACATGTGGCAATACATGTTCGTACAGAGAGTTGGGACTTTCCATTTGGACCGTCCTATCCAGGCCATCATCGAGCATTTCCCGGCACGTTGCAGATACAGGACGGCGTCGAATCAGTCAAGCGGGCCTGGATATTGATCCAAATCGGAACAGAGAAGAGCGTACGCAATTACTGCGATTGGTTCGTCTCCATTGTCCGCAAGAACCAGGGTCGGCTACAGCAGGTGAAACACTTTGGGAGTCCTATGCCTATGCCTGGGACATTGCCATTCGCGTGCGGAACAAGGAGTTCTTCTTCCCCACCATCGCCGATGAGCTCATCTCCGACACATCCAAGGTCAAAGAAATCCTCATGCAGAGCCCCGCAAAGCGTAAACGCACCACCGAGTGGGTTGAAAGGGCAATGGAAGAGGAAACGGCAAAGGCGGCGGCAAACAGACCCAGGCTACAACCAGTAGACATGGGGACAGCGACATACAACACCCACCATGTGGCCCCAGCCCCACGTGCCATGGCGCAACCAATGGACACAACCCACAACCCGTCACGCCGTCCATCCCTCTTCAGCCTGCTGCAGTCCAGCCCAACATTGCCACTCCCCGACAAAGGCAAAAGGTAAGGGCAAGGCGAAGGAAAGGGCAAGCACAACAATAGGGACAGCGCGGGGGGACAAATCTGGAGCCCCTGGAGCCAACCATCAGCAGACACGGCTGCTGCGCCGCCTGTTACTGCCTCGGCGACGGCAGGTGGTGCAGCGCCACGGATCCCCGCCATTCCAAGACAATTCTCTAATCCCTCGAAGTCATGCGCCTCAGTTGGTGCAGGATTGGCCTTGGAACATCTAGAGATATCCCTCTGCTCACTCTCAGCTGGGAGATTGACGAAACATGCCAACAGATCCTCGACATTCAATATCATCCAATACATATGGGTGACATCGCATGGTTTGACATCATGGAGACCGTGAACACCACATATTCTCACATCCCGGACGTCGCAGGAGGGGCCATGTTGGTGACTGCGGGGCCCCCTTGTCCTGATTATACTCCTCCATCAAGAACAAGCCACAAGGAGGTGAAGGACGATTTTCATGGACTTCGTTGACTTGGAACACCAGATCCGCCAACATTTCCCCGAGACCCAGTGTTAACATTGGTGGAGAACGTCGTGCCTCATCCCCAGGTGGTTTTTCGACTTGGAGAACACCTCACAACTCCTCGCGATGAACCTGGTCATCTGTGACACGGCAGACGGCAAGGTCAGACACCCAAGACGTCTCTGGTGGTTATCTACCGACTGAGACCATGTACAGCGAGCGCTCACATGCTCCACATCCTGGTCCCTACACTGGCAGACGACCAACGCACCATGGCCACAGTTACAAAACCCCATAGCACAAGACCTGCAGCCACAGTTACGCGCCAAACACATGACACTTCCACTGTTCACACAGCAGGGTGGCCTGTTCCATTGCCTTCCCGCCCCAGCCGCGGCCCTGCAGGGCAGACCACCGCCGCGCCAGGCCAACAAACCACCCCAACACCATGAAGCGATGGGCGACAGACAACAAGAGGTTCGCGCCGTGGCAATACCAGCGCAAATACCTCACGGACAACAAAGGCAACAAGACTCCTATCAATGCCGAGATCCACGAGAAGATGATGGGATTCGATGGCAAACGCACCAAAAACATGGGGAACGAACATAAAGAGCTTGCCAGGAACAAGGCTCTGGGCAACCTTGCATATACCAACAGCCGTGTGGCTCATCTTTCTGCTCCTGCTCGACCTCGTGGAGCCCGCACCAGTCACCATACCACCCACACCGAGCGAGTCAGCGCTACAGAGAGTGACATCCGTTTGGCGCCACACGCGGAGCACCTTCGGTCCTTCTGAGGAAGCCATGCAACACTCACATGCCCTTGTACGATTGGGAGGAACACATCACGTGGATCCACAACAACGATTCCACATGCACCAACGCACCCAACTCGACCCCGCCATGTTGTGGTGCCTCCAAGACAAACACCTTTTCCATCAAATACCCTCTTTCAGGTCCAAAGTAGTTGCCGAGAGAAGGACCCTCGCGGAACACCTTGCACCAATCACTGACAGCTAGCTGGAAAGCCTTCCAACACATATCAGACACGCACTCAGACACGACAACAGGTGCCCGCATTCACCTCCCTCCTGGAAAAAAACCATTGGTTACCCACAGGCACACACACTTTTCTTTGAGCTCTCACAAGGAGTTCAGCTCCTGGGCAGACTTACGCCAGGAACAAGTTGGCGCACACGACAGGACAATGAATATCTGAGTCCAAGAAGCCTAGAGGAGCTTCAAACTCTCCGACAACAGAGTCGACAAGCGCCGCAAGATGATGTTGGGGGAGATCATCCAGGAGGTTCGCGACGGTCGCGCACAGTGGAAACATCACACTGTCCAACACAGCACCTGCCCGGACCAGCCCCTCACAGACACACCACATCAATCACCACTCGTTGCCGTCGCGGTGGGTTCAGACGGGAAGGACAAAATACGCAGAGGTGATGACTGGCGAAGGAGCGAACACAACTCTACTTGCATCTTGCGCGACCAGCCCTACCGCCGCAATCCAGACTACTTTGTATCACTGGCTCTGGCCACTCACAGACCCGGCGCTGACCTACATGTTTGGGGGCATGATCATGACAGCGCAGACCGACAGCTAGAACTCCAGAACCAGAACACCGCTACGTCCTGCTCATCGCAACCGACGGACCGACACTTTAGAGCCACAGTGCATTTCTGTTCGGTTCAGCAGCCAGTGTATGGGCATACACTAGGTTCGGGGACAGTCTGCTGGCCACGTCCCGGATCACCATGCCCCCCACTGCACTACGGACGACTATGGCTCAGGTTTCACCGGCTTCGAGGACTTGCGTGGCGCCCTCGGATACAACATGAAGCCATCCAAGCGACAACCACCAGCAACGGAACAGCGCATCCAAGGACTGATCATCACCTCTGATCGCGGACACATCCGGGTGAAACCATGCCCCAAAGGGGTACGCGAAATGAGCCTAGAGGTAGAACAACGCATCAAGGACAACAACCTACCGCCCGACCTTGCTAGACGCATGGGGCAAATGTAACTTCGAGGTTTATTCGGCCAGGTGGGCCGCACACCTGTCAAAGCATTCTATGCACGGGCCAACTCAACACAACACCACCTCAATAAAGCAACCACGGCAGCACTTTATGCAATCTCCGACATCATCAACCATTGTCGGCCTATGACCATTCCCAGGACCATTGTACAAGAGGCTTTCTAAATCATTTACACCAACGCATACAGCATCGCCAACGGCAATCGCAAACGACCAGGAGACAAAATACAAACGGATAGGCGCCCAAGACTTCACTAAGGTCGAGAATGGGTGGGGTGCAGTCATTTTCATCGGGGGCGCCAAAAAGAAGGCAACATACTTCCAGGTCGGCTTCCTAGCGAAATCCTCAAACAATTCAGCAGCAACACTGCCTTCATCTACCTCCTCGAAGCATGGGTGGCCATCCTCGTGCCGATCATCTTCGAGCCTTGGCTTGGAACTTGGACCGTTCTACGTCCAGTGCTGCGACAATGAAGCAGCTAGACATGCCCCCCTCAAGGGAGTAGGTAAACACCAACTCCTCGATTGCCTCATTAGTGCATGCTGGACATAGCACAACAGACGTGGGATCCGACACCGTATCGACAAGGTGCCCGCAAACCTTAACATTTCAGATCCCATCAGTAGATTCGAAGAAGTCCCTGGAGCGTGGATTGGATCGCTCTACAGATACCCCTGCGAGCCATCATTAAGAGATGCAAGAAGATCTTGCGTAACATCTGATTCGCCTCCGTTTTAGGCATTGAATCCATCCCAGCTGTGACGGCACCACATGGATCTTTGCCGAAGTTCTAGGGAGACCAGTCGTTGACGGGATTGCGAAGGCTGCGTTGGGAAATCGTTCGGAATGGAACAGTGGTTGGAAAACAGTGCGTCAGCTGCTCTTGTGAACTTCTTGTTGCGCTGGTTGCGTTACAGAATCTTCTGGAGCGTCTAGTTGTCTTGTGTTTCGCGTGCGAAGTTAATGACAAACCTTTAGCTTCAGGTGCAGATGTGTTGATCGCATGCGGATTACAGATGATCGTCTTGAATCCGTTGGCCATTTTGGATCAACAGATCGGACCCGCTCCAGATTCAGTAAGATTTTCTTCTTTCCCACCACACCCACCGTATTAGTATATATGATCTGAACCCGCTTATATGGGTTTCTTTTTCTTCCATTCTCTGTGGACTCTGCATGGATGTGTATAAAGCATACCGAACGGAAATCGGCCGCAATGGAACAGTTGTCTGGATACGACAACGGTTCGGAACAGTTGTCAGCATACGGTTCATCATACGATCAGAATTCTCAGAGACCACAAGAACAGCCATCGCAGTGAAAATGGTAGGAAAACAGTGCGTCGGTTGCTCTTGGGAACTTCTTGTTGCACTGGTTGCATTACAGGATCTTCTGGAGCTTCTAGTTATCAAAAGCTTGCTAGAATGTGATCTATGTGTGTTGAAGACGGCCTGGCAAGCTGCCGTGATTCAGTTCGTGGGCATCCTGTTGACCACTAAGCAGAACCGATGTCCACTGGCAGATGCGCCCCACATAGGTGGCACAAAAACAGGCTAAGCGGCTAGGCTGACAGTTGCGTCGCTTGCCAAAGGCTAATGATTGATGATGCGCTGGGACTTAACACTGACCCGTCCAGACGCTGAAGCTGTATAATAGAAAAGCCACACGGCCATGCTGAAGGGGTCAATGCGGCGGTGAATTTTATGATGAAGAATTTGCTCATAGTCCTTCCCTAGGAAATGCCATGAGTGCAATCCATGTGGACATCCCGAAGGAGGGTGACAATGGCGAGGCTTGGTCTAGGGAAGCTAGTGCGCTTCACAGGCTCAGCATGACAAAACAGGTTGTCTTCCTCCTATCTTGGGGTGGCGGATCTCTGCAGGCCTGGCGCAGATTTCAAGGAATGCATGAGAATTCGCGCGTGCAGGACACGCAAGACGTCGTAGACATGTACCGACCTGCCCTTGGTATGCCTTGGTTGCTCACATCTTCAACATCTGTGAGCATGTGCGGTAAGGGCGCATCTTCCCTGGCTGCACCATCTTCGTGTCCACGAGCAACCGCAAGCAGAGCAAGTTTGATTGCATTTGGGATGGCAGCTTCCGTGGCAGTCGTGTGAGCCAAGGTTTCGGGCTGCGGTGTCAATGCGCCCCAGATGCATTTGGATACAGTTGCGAGACGAATCCATTGTGGATCCATGATGCTGATGATGAGTTCTGGTGCCTTGCGCAGGGCTTCCCCAATTACATGGTGGTTTCAATGCGACATTGCACAAGATGATGTGACTTAAGGCGATTTTTGTACCACCCCAGCAAGCACTGTATACGAATGATTCGGGTTGTTGCTAACGCCCCCCCCCCCCCGCCCAGACGGAGTTTCGGGCGGAGGACGGCCTCTTTGAGGGGGATCGGAGAGTTCCAATTCCATATTCGGATGTTGAGTGGTTTCTGGATGGTAGTCTGCAGCATGCTTGCTGAAGTCCTTCTTTGATGCCAGTGGTGTGGTAATTCATCAAAATTGTGATGCGGTGACAAGCTCATCTCCGTGTGTAGTGCTGATTGAATTTTTGAGCCCATCCTACATGCCATACATTCAGAAAGTAGCTGCTGAGCCATGAGTGCCGAACATACTGCCCTATCTCTGAACAAGTCCGCCTTTGACATGAATATGTTCAGAGTAGCTGTTCAGCCACGAATGCTGAATATGATGCTTTGTCTGAACAGTTTGGACTTTCGTAGACCAAAAGATATTTACCTGGATTGTGCCTATGTCGAACCCTCGGTGGTGCAGAAAGAAAAGGCTTGCGTGTTGGCATCGAGACTTGTCGATCACCTGGCAACAAAGTCCCATCAGCACTGACATCAGTTCCAGCCCGAGCCGGGCACCGGCCAGGGATGCACGCGGCAATTTTTCCGCACCCTAGCATTAAGGGCCACTCTCGCAGCCAAGAAGGCGACTGCCGTGGCGTTAGGCAGCCTTGGATACATTTTTCATCATTTTTCTCCAGGGACTAGCCTTGATTGTTTACTTGCTTACTTACCTACTGACTTGGAATGGGTTAGCTTCAGAGCCACTTGATTGTGCTGGGAAACCTTCTTGCATGTCGGACGCTTCGAGGCGCAGCTGGAATAAGAGCAGCAGCGGAAGCCTGGTCCCGAAGCTCCGGCTCTCCAAAGCTTCTGGTGCCGATGCAAGATGCTGGAAATTGTTCAGGTCTATATTCTCGATTAGGAAAGAAGTGCAGCTAAACACCTTCAGGTACACTTATTCAGCAATTCGGGCATGCATGCGTGGACCGAGATGTTGTGCCTTGGATTAGTGCGTTGCTGTTTTGTGGGCGACACTCCATGATGCGGTCGTTGTGCAAGAGCCAGTAAAGCAAGATCTGAGCATGATACAATCCTGGCCTTGCATGCAAGGCTGGCGTGGAACGCAATTTGTAACGCTGACGACCTGGAGGATGGATGCCCAGCCTGTCGAATTCTTTTACGAAGACTGCAAGTGTCTTCACGCTTTGATGCCAGCGCTGTAGACAACGCGAAGGACATTCTACAGGGTGCTGATTTCAGGGTGCAACTAAACAGGGATGTTCCTTTCATGTCTCACATATCCGCCGCGGAGGCGGTCAGCTGGCAAATAATTAACTGGTACAATGCGAGGCTGAAACGCTGAGATGGTCCTGACCAGTTTAGCAAGTTGTGAGGAGCAACAAACCCATCCATCCTGTCCCCGCAGAATGTGCCATAGATCTTGTAGCAACTCACAGCAGAAAGGTGGTGAGATTTCGCGCGTAAGCCCCTCTGAACACGCGAGAGCACAGTCTAAAGAGGCTAGAAGCAGCATACAGGCGCCTGCTCTACGCAAGCTCACACCTGCTCACACCTGGCCTCTAACCTTTTCGCCTCGCAGGCAAATGACTACAACTGCTGACAAACCCACGGCCAGCAAAAAGTAGACCTTTAAGCTGGCTGCTGAAGCTCTGGTGCTGCCTCTTGTGGCAAGAGCAGGCCATGGGAGTACTCAGCTCTTTGCCACCGATTGAGGATGTTCTCCGAGGCGGCGGGCAGTGGTGTCAGCGATAGATTCAAGTAAGTGTCGTGCTCACACTTTCATTTCTGGACCTTACTCGCGGCGTTTGAAAGTTGCATTAAATTTAACTTTGTGGACAGGTATTGTGCTGGACTCTGCCTGCGACAGTTCTGTTCCACTTGATGCCTGTATTCAAAGCTTTGTCCAGTCCATTGCTGGGACTGTGGCAATTGAGCCTCAGCTATCGTAAGATACGACCAGTGCCTTCTTTGTCTGCCAGCGGCCAGTGTCACCACTGTTGCCCAGGCAGCTTCATTGGATCACGACGGCTCAGAAGCAAGCAAGCAGGCTGCTGAAGTGGCAGGTAAAAGAGCTGTGGCCACTTTGATTGGCGTGGCCTGGCTGAGAAGGGGCCCCAGGTAACGGTTGCAAAATGTGCACGACGTGTTGTGTGGCAGGCAAGCTCTGTTGCGAAGTCCCACTTGTACGCAAAGCCGCCAAAGATGCTGACCAAGCTTGCCGATGCTGATGCGGCCATTGTACATCGAATGGAGCCCCCGGTGCCCATGCAGTTCATCTACTCCAAGGCGCATCCTGCAGCTTGTGCTGCATGTTCTGCCAACGGATTTGCCACGTGCACCTGGATGTAGTCAGCGAATTGCTCGCGGACCCTGTGGGTGCTACTTGATAGCGAGAAAAGACAGAGAGAGACACAGAGTCTTCCGTAGCCATTTTGGCTCAAGTCACCTGCCGCCTCTCTCCACTTGGGAGATTGGCGCTCGGCACCGGCCCCTTGGGGGTAAGGAGGGTCTCTCCTTGGACCTGCAGGGTGGACGTGTGCCTGATCGGGGGGGGGGTTTGAGTCACATGTGAAGCCATTTTTCCACTCAGGCCCCTTGCTGCACACGCCCCTCCGTGGGAGTAAGCTGTAAAGGGGGATGCCGTGAGGTGTTTAGGTTTCGACCTGCTTGGGGAGCAAGTACCGTTGACCTTTCTGGAGGAGCATTTAAGCCCCTTTCACAGAGTGTGCACAAGGGGGGTACACATTCAAGGCACTTACAGTGTGTCTAGTGCCGGGAGAAGCTGACAGTGTTGCAGGGTGGATTAGGAGAAAGCTTAGTGTGCAGTTGGCTCCTCATTGCCCTCGCGGGGTGTTTGGGGTGTTCATTGTCCATCTTATTGTAAGCTTGAGGGGCCACTTTGGAGAAATCATGTGCCCCTGGGTGCAGCCATGGACCGCGGTGTCAATGTGGACGACAGCAACCAAACAATTGGAGCAGCAGTGGGGTATCACGATAGGAAATCATTGGAATATATTGGAATCACAACAATGGGAGCACAGCTTATTTGCAATTCAGTCCAGAGATGTTACAAGTGGAAAACAGGCAATTCAGTGCGCCAACGGGAAGTGGGGCCTGACGGCCGGTCTGGAGAACGACCCGAGGTACTCTGGAGATTACCGGCTTGAGGAAGCTTCGTTAGCTGCCGACTTGCGTGCAACGAGGTGCAAATTGGCTAAGCTCGGAGAAACAAAGGTAACCCACCCAGCGACTAGTGGAATGTTTACTGGAGTAACTTTGGAGTACCGCTGGTGATCTAACCACCGACTAGTGGAGTGCTCGCCGACGCAACTCACAGAGCCAAGGGAAGTGATATCCGCCACGGCAGTGTTGATGGAGGAGGGCGGAGATTGGGAATGGGCTCCTGAGACCTTGAGAACTGATCCAACGAGTGAATTCAGTAGCCGAGGATTGTATAGGCCCACTTGCCAGGGAAATAAAAGTGAAATGAATTGTTGTTGATGGGGTTCTCTTCTCTGTAGCCATTTTCTTGGGGTAGTGAGCATGAGATGATTCCCATTTCTGCAGCGCTTTTGGGCCAGGAGCGCATCAAAGGTCCAGACGTCCTGTCGCCTTGATGTAACACACTTGCGCCATAGGTTTGCTGAAGATTCAAGGGGACCACCAATGCCTTGTCCGTGGACCTTCCAGAATTTAACTTGGAGTTATGCTGTTATTGCGCAGTTATTGGAGATGGTTATGTAGCACCTGGTGGTGGCGAGCAAACGAGTAGCATGTGCGTAGCCCAAGTGCATATTGAAAAGCTGCGTAGGAGCCTGCTATGCACACTCCCAAAACCTAGACAGCCATTGGGCAAGAAAACAAGTGAAACACCCGAAACAAGAAACAAACGCACTCTCCTACGGGCAGGAGTAAGTTGTGCTTTATACCATTCTCCAAGGGAGCGGCAGGCTGTAGCAGTAGACACAAGGGAGGCCTACGGCAATGACAGTTGCTTTATGTTGTAGTAGGGACCACCGCCCTCGCAGTTCCTACGTCCTGATTGTTCTGTCTTGGCATCCCACCACTGCACGGGCATGTGGTCACCTCGGTACAGACCCTGTGGATCGGCAATTGCGGTGATATACTGCCCTTATAGCTGTCAGCGTGAAGAGAGTGCTGATCCTAGGTCCTAGCAGGGAAGGGGGGCTGCACACATTCATTCTCACAGCCAGCTAGAGGAGACGATGCTGCAATCGGGAGCCTCATATTCCTATAGTCATGGTATTGGGGGTGATGGCGACCTGAATGTAGCCTCTGAGTATTCGCTGGTCCCGACTGCGCAGACAGGACAGCCCGACCCACCCGTAGGGGTGGGTATAGCCCGCAGAAAAAGAAGAGTCTTCCCCTAGTCTCATCGCAGAGTCTATACGCTCGTCCCGGTGGAGGGTGTCTCTGCGGGGAAGGGGGTGGACGACGCATTGCGAGGGTTGAGGCCGCACGTCGCTTGCCGTTTGCCAGCCGAGAGGGTCGCCCCTGCAAATAAGGTAGAGCCAGCTTGTGAGGGCAAAGTTGCCTTTCAACATTTCCTGCATGTACCCTTTTCCGATGTGCAGTCGGGATCGTCCTAGGTTGCCATCCGCATGGTAAGAGTTTCTTCAGGGAAAAATTACACGGAATAATTGTGCAATGGTTGGGAATAAGGCGGCAGTGCCCGCGCCTATAGAAGTGGATGCAAAGGAAGGCAGAGACAACCGCGCTGGGAGCCTCTTCCAGAATGTGGCGCCGTCCCAGGAATCACCGAGCAAAAACCGCGGGTTCCTGAACAGACGTGCAGCATCTGCATCGAGGATCTCAAGTGCCCTGGCTCCGTTGGTGCAAGGCCTACAAAAGGCGGTCTGGATAATGTTGACAGCCATGTAACATCCAAACTCGACCATTCCCTCGATTTGGTCGAACCCCTCAACGAGAGGCAGAGAGGGCAAGGAGACGGCGCCAAACAACTCAAGGAGGCATTGGATGATCAGGACAGGAAGCGAGGCGAACAGGACAAGGAATCCAGCGTATTCTTCGACGCGTTGAAGCCCTCGAGAAGGCGGGAGAGGCCAAGATCTGGAGTGCCATGGACCGTGACCCGACAATAACTATTGGTGGCTGGGCCGAGGACCAGGACTCGGATACCACACTGAAAATGGCAGCGCAATTCCTGAAGAGAGTTGCCCCGAACATCGAGACCAGTGAGACGTTTGTGCCTGGTGTGAGGCATGGGTTTTGTGTGATACCTCTGCACCTGTGCGACTCAAGCCGTGTGAAAGTGCCAAAGCGGTCTAGTCTATCAGCGATTCCTGGCCACCGTCAGTATGGTCAGATCATGAGACTGGTGCCACAGATGCTACGGGGCGCAAGAAAGTCGTCTGGTTTGCGATATCGGAGCCTCCTGAGCAACCTAGACGCTCAAGGTTCGCGGGCAAGGCAAAGTGCCTGATACCTGATTTCATGGACAAGGCCAATGTTGATCTGCAGGTACAAGCAGAGTACAAGACAGGCGCAGTGTGGGCTGGGAGGACAAAGATGGCTAGCGCCCAATGCCACCCGGTGCAACGCAAGGCATCATGGGGTGGATGACATCGCCCAGGCAACAGGGAAGATCCTGCCAAGGTTAAGGAACGCTGAGAGGTCCTACGGTCCTACTGCAGCAACTGCGATGACAGGAGGTCCAACAAGCTGATGATAGCTGATGGGTATGCGGAACCAGAACAATCGGAGCTGGCAGTGGCAGAAGTATAGATGCAATTTTTGAGCGCAAGGAAGTCGGCAGAATGGCGGAGGGAGAGCGGCAGCTGTGCCGCGGACATCCGCGGACCTTCATCTGCTGGAAGGCACCTCGAGAGGAAGCAACCCTTGACCCTTTTCGCGAGACCAGATCAACTTTTCAGCCAATCTTCACGGCAAAGGGCGGGCGAGCCTGGTGATCCCGCTGTGAAAGGACAGCAAGACCAACAGGCGAAATCGCTGCGCCCACGGCCAAAGGCATGGGTTGTGTCGCACGACGCGGAAGAAGATGTATGCCACGGGGGACGCCGACAAGAGGTGACGCGTGGTGTCAGCGAGGCAGCGGAGCCCCGGTGTCAAGACCCGGCAGAGGAGTGTCGTCCAGGATCGCTCAACAACATTTGGGGAGCCGGACTATGCAGCGCAGGCCGACGAAGCCGTTTAGGGATATGATATCCGAGGCGGTAGCGCCAGAGGGAGAAACCGCAAGAGGAAAAAGGAGAAGCGCTTTCCAAGAGGGGAGCCAGAGCAAGCGACGAACACGCAGCAGAGATAAGCGCAAAGCAGGTATGCGCGCGTGACCTGGAATCTGGGAGGTATGAAAGTAGACCACTTGCCAGATATATTGGCTACTTTACCAGCGTTGGAGCTCGTTCATGCGGAGCCGGGAATACCAGGACCCTGGGCTCATACCAAACAAGAAGTTGAGTGGCGTGGAGAGCTACAGCAATACGGGGTAAACTAGGTCTTGTCAGACGCCGGCAAGTGACAGCAAATGCACTGGCAGTGACGGCACGCGGCGCAGGGAAATTTGGGATTTGTAAACCTGCACCTCCCCCCCCCAAGTTTACCTTAAACGAGAAAGGCAAGCAGTATCTCGGAATGGAACACCATGTTTGTCAACCAGGAAGCCAGGCTCGTGGTGTAAGAGACATGGATGACGGCCCCGCCGCAACAAAGCCCCACCCCCAACAACACCCAAAAGTTTGACTACATTTTTGTGCGCAAAGTGCCTTTCGCGGAGGGGGGGCGGGTCAGAGGGCTGCGACCCGTGGTTAGCAGTGACCATGACGGAGTGGAAGTTCGGGACACAGACGAATGCAACAGAAGGCCAGCCATGTTTCGATGGACCGAGCTGAAATCCAAGACAGATTCAAATAATATCTAGATTCCTAGATTCGCACACAGACCAGGAGTACGATGCCGAGCCCGCTGCTCCAGGATGAAAGAGAGTGGGAAGGCGAGGACGAGGAGCCGCGAAACAGCGACGAAGAAGAGAAAGTGCAGTTGGAAGAGGAACTTGAGGGCGAGACAACGATGATACAGGCAAGGATACGGGCGCGCCGCGCAACCAAGCCGATCAAGGATTCCAGAAGGCAGTGGAGAAGCAGATGTGATGTCGGCGGTCCAACGTCCAGGGAGGGAAGTTGGCAATCGATCGGTTGACAATCTGAGAGAGGGAACTCAGCATGCAGCCCGGCGAACCCGAGACAAATGTTCTTGCGGGGCCTGAGACTTCCGACGCACACCTGTAAATGTGAAGATGCAGTTTTCTGTGAAGCTGTCATGACCACAGCGCTTTTGCAGCAGCATGTGCATTGACCAGTTCTGTTGGAGCGGCGTGCGCACCGAACTTGTGCTCCTGCCGGTACACCTCTGAAGGCGCAAGGGCAGTTAGTACGTGGCCACCGGCCAACCTTAGCAACAATGAGCCGGACGATCCTGGCGCTCCGAGCTGAGCCTGCGCAAGCTGCTGACAACGAAGCCACTACTGGCATAGCTGCTCCGTCGAACGCTGGGCAAAATCAGAACGGGGAGTGGTGGGGTGACCACTCATGGGCTGCTGAGAACCCGGCTGGAGGCGACAACAACGGTGAGAGTGAACGACGAACCTCCACAACCTCTACGACTACGACCACGGCAAGCCAGACGCAAAACGACCAATGGCAGTGGCGCCGAGGCGATGATTGCTCCTACGGCGGCTGGTGGAGGGATGGCTCCTCCAACTGGCGAGCGGACGACCGTAACTCGGGCTTCTCGGAGGACAACCACAGCGATGGCCCTCGTGTTGAACAAGCGCGAGGCCTTCCGGTTCGGAGCCAGTCGAATCTACGAGTCCAGCTACGCAGCAGTTATCCTCATCGCCCTTTGGGGGCAAGTGGATTGCAGTCAAGGCTGCGGTGGTTCATGGCGATGTACCTTTGTTGTTGTCACGACCCTGCTTGGCCCACCTCGGCATGGTCCTCGACGTGGAGAAGAACACTGCTGACTTTCGCGCTGTCAATGTGCGAAACTTTGCACTGCGCAACACAAGCACGGGCCATCCGGCCATCCCTGTCAGCCATCAGGGCTTGACACTGCCTTGCGTCAAGAACCTGCCAAAGGCGTGGAGAGACGAGGGAGTCGAGATCCTCAACCCGCGTGTGGTATACATGACCGGTGCTGCTGGGACAGGGGGAGTTCAGGGTTCGGTAGGTCCGCAATATATCGAGTCCAACATCGATTACCCCAACGTACAGAGCTACCCCTAGATCTTCTTTGGTCATCATGTTCTGTGGATTGGCCGAAGTGTCTTCAATCGTGCTCGCACGCCTTGTCCTCCTCCCCGCTGTCATGAGCCAGGTGGCGCCATGGAAGCTCAACAAAGGCGAGTTGGTGGCCGAGCTGGGCAAGCTCAACATCACGGTGAACCCTCGCTGGACCGTGCTCGAACTTCGTCATGTGCTGTCACAGGAGCTGAAGGCCAGGAAGGGCACGGACAACGTCCCGAAGGGGATCGCGAGCATGAACCTTTCGGAACTTTGGAACGAGGCCACCCGTCGGATCTCGTACACCACAAAGGACACGAAGGCCCTGCTCACCCTCCGCATCCGCGACACCGCCTGCCCGGGCGAGACGTTGATGACGCGGCCGGTTCCAAGGCATCATGTACAAGGACATCCCAAAGGGTTATGCCAACTGGACCGTGCGGGAGATGGAAGCCAACCGGGACAACATGCGCCCCGACCTGCTTCGCTTCGCGCTCTGGCATCAGGATCGAATGAAAGCGGAAGCCCAAGGCTACTCGTACCAAGGCAATCGCCTGGACCGGTGCGAGGCAGAGGCGAAGATCCCTCCGCCACCCGTGTCGGAGCGAGTTGGACGGTGATACATGGAGAAGACCAAACCCGACAGGTCCCACCGAAGGCTTCCGGAAATACCAGGCAAAGATCCGAGCCAACGTCGACCGCGACTTCGAGCACCGAGAAGGACCTCTCTTCCTCAAGGACGTGGACGACGACCCGACTCGGCCGATTCTCCCGAAGACCCACGCCTCCACCAGACGCCGCGCCGAAGCAACGACTCCTACAACGACAAGGATGGATCAAGACGTGCCCGAAGCCGTGAAGCGAGAGATTCAGGACTTGGAGACGCGTGGCGCTCCTGCGAGATGCCTCGGGACTTTCCCGAAACCAATGAACCACCAATTTCCTGACAACCAGGACGACGAGTTCTATGACGCCGAGGATGGAGACGACACCGCCCACTTCGACCCGGGCGACCAGGTACTTCGGGAGCCGCCCAGTTACGCGATCCCGGAGTATGACGAGGCGCACACGCAGGACCTCAATGGCGACCAGACCGAGCTCTATCCCCAGGCGAACTTCCATAGCACGAGCCAGGAGTATGACAAGGCGAACCTCCAGGACTTGAATGGCGACCAAACTGAGCTCTATCCCCAGCGAACCCCCGCGGCATGGATTTCGACCGTGACAATGGACACTCTGGGGAGCAACCTTGTCAGGACTCGTCCTCCCACGACATGCGCCACGAGCGCCACGTTTCCGAGTCTCTTCGGACCACGAATCCTTTTGCGGAGGAGTTACCTGACGACCACCTCAACGCGGAGAACCATGCCCACTTCTTCCTTTCTAATGATGAGGTGAAGAATTCGACGTTTCCCATGCCATCTTCCGAGGCGTTCATCACGGAACAGGCTGGGCAACCTCCTGGAGAACCTGAACCAGACGACGGAGAGCTGGTCGCCAAGAAAAACCTGCTTGCTAATCTGCTGCAAGTTGATGATCTCGAACGGGTACTACAAGCGCAACGGCTACCACCGGCCCGAGGTACCCATGACAGCGCTCACCCTACCGGACCATCTCAGCGCCATGTTCTCGGCTACTACGCGTGTGGAGGCTTCCATGGAATATGCCGAGGCACTGCAAAGCATCCCTGGCTTTGCCGTTTTCTCAATGCCTTCTTCCAGGAGCAGGCCCTGCGACAGAACCTGGATGCTGGAAAATGGTCTTCCTTCTCCATCCTCTACAATGGTAACACCGAGGTCCACACCGACAAGAACAATCTCCGAGGAAGCTACAACCGAATCATCAGGTGTGGCGACTACGTCAATGGCCAACTGTGGATCGGGCACCCTGACGGTGACACTTGGCGACGCGGACCCCAAGGCGAAGAACTACGTGGAGTCTTGGTCGACAGCCACAACCACCTCACCGAGTTCGATTCTCGATCCCGGCATGCAGTAGAACCTTGGAAGGGCCATGCGATGGTCGGTCACCGCCTTCTGCTCTCAGGGGATCCCGGAAGCTACAAAAGGCGAACGACGCCTGCTCCGTGACCTCGACTTTCCACTTCCCGAGCGATGCGACCTGCAGTACATGAAGGAGACTGCCAACCAACGACCTCGAGCACGGCTACCCGAATCCGGCCCGAGACCCCGAGGAGCACTCGGAAAGCGCTCTGGAAGACCATGACGGCCATGAGTGTCCTCTTCACGACTGTCCTGTCCGTTGTCCAACAGACCGCGGCCTTGCAAATTCCTGCTGTGCCAGCTGGACCAGCTATCTTGGAGATCGGGGGCTCATCCGCCACCTGCGAAGCCATTGATCAATGTGGTGACTGCATCGAAGTTGCCGAACCCGTGATGTCCGAAGACTTGGCCGAGGGCTATGGCAACATTGTGCACGAGCTCGGCTTCACAACCGCCGAATTTGCTGTGAAGAAGACCGAGCCCCGCGAACTGTGGATACATGCGAATCCTGCCTGGGCCGAGGACGGGATCTACGAGGACATCATTGAGAGCATCGAGCACCAGTTGCAGGCCGGACGTGCGGTGGTATTCGAACGAGACCCGGACGAAGCCGAGTTCTGGGAACAACTTCTCGAAGAATGGGAACATCCCAAGTTCTATACCCTCCGGGACTACACCAAAGATGGGAATGAGTACCTCCGCATCTCCACCGTATTCCCCAATGAGATCTTTGTGGCCGATGCCGAAAACAGAGACGCCCCTCCGGACGAACACCGACTTGGGGCCAGCGGCATTGACTTTCCTCGAGGGACTGCCCCTCACATCGCCTCGGCACTTCGCCGGCTTCATCAAAATTTGGGACACCCTTCCGGTCCTGACATGGCCCGGCACTTGAGACTGGCTGGAGCCAGCCGAGATGTGGTCAAGATTGCAAAGAACCTTCGGTGCCAAACTTGCGCGAGGTGCCAACGACCTGGAGTGGCCAAACCAGCCAAAGCCGGACACCTTCTCCGGTTCAACGAACTTATTGGAGCTGACCTCTTCTATGTGCACGACATCAACAACATCAAGCACGAGCTCCTTTCGGTCGTGGACCAGTCCTCCGGCTACCACGTGGTCTTACCGCTGACCAAGAAGGACACCGTGACGCTGGAGAAAGCTCTTTGCGATGGTTGGCTACATGTCTTTGGCGTTCCGGAAGCATCTTCATAGATCTCGAAACGGGCCTTCAAAAGGCCCTGGCTCGTCTGGGCGACTGGTTGGGCTTCAAAGTCCGCAGTGCTGCGGGCCAGGCTCACTGGCAAGCAGGCTACACAGAGCGACAGGGGGCCCTGTGGAAAAATATGTTCCAACGTGTGTGCGAGGAAAAGAATGTGGACAAGTCCGACATGCCGGCCGCGATTGCCGCCATCTCCCATGCCAAGAATTCCCTTCGCAAGGTCAATGGCTTCAGCCCACGACAACATGTGTTCGGAAGCGACGGGCCTTGCCGGAAGACTTGGTGGACGGTCCTCACGCCCACGACCTCCTCGACACCGTGGTGATGGACGACAAGCATGCCCGCGAGGTCGCTATCCGTACTGCTGCGCGAGCTGCCTACCACCACGTCCAGACCGACGATCGAGTCCGCCGAGCCCTTGCTGGACGTGCCCGAGTGCAAGCTCCTGACATTGGCGAAAGAGTGTTCTTCTACCGCCTTGCCCGCAACAACAAGCGAGGCACCTGGCAGGGCCCCGGTGTGGTCATCGGTAGGGAGCAGGAGAACATATGGGTGTCAAGAGGGGGGCGATGCTTGCTCTGTGCCCTTGAACATGTTCGCCTCGCCACGAAGAGCTTGGAGAGATGTTCACCCTCCGCACTTCCCAAGCAGACTTGGAAAGGCTCCTGAGCGCGGACCAAGAGGACGAAGAGGTCTTTGTGGACAACCGCCCGGGCATGCAGGACAAGCTGGCGAAGACGACGACCCTGCTTTCGCCGAGGACATGTTCGTGGACGAGGACGAGGGAGACGCGCCGATCGAGCTGATCGAGGAGGACACCGACGACGAGGCGGACGACCGCCTCGCCCCGAACGACGACGAGCCCGGCTACCGACCAGTACGAGCGCGTGACCGTCGACCACGGACTGGACCTCTTCGACGACACAGCCGCAAAGGGCCCGAGTACTACACCGAGGCGGTGCATGAGGCATGGATGTTAAAGTAGGCCAAGACGAAGCGGTCTCTCGAGAAGCAGTTGGAAAAGGAGATCCCGTGGCGGTTGATACCCGCCGATAAGCGGGAGGCTTTCCAGGAGGCAGAAAGCAAGCAATGGGCAGAGCTGGACCACCAGGCCCTCGAAGTTCTTGACGTGGCCACCAGCCGTGCCATTCGAGAACGAGTTGACCCTCGACGAATACTGCCAAGCCTTTACGCGTACAAGGATAAAAACCTTGGACGGCGCCCGGTTGACCCTTCTCTCCCGTGGCGTCCCAAGGCGCGCTTAGTAGTCGGAGGGCATGTCGATCCGGATGTGGAGGAAGTCAAGAAGTACTCTGACTCCCCGACTGTGTCACGCACGGCCCTGATGTTGGTGCTCCAGATTGCTACATCCCGGCGGTGGCAAGCCGCCGCCGGTGATGTGCAGGCTGCCTTTTTAAATGGGCTCGAGCTGAAGCGGGAGTTGTTCATGCATCAATCTCGTGGCGGAGTGCCAGGGTTGTTGCCCGATCAAATCATCTGCGTCTGTAAAGGTGTGTTCGGACTCACCTAATCACCAAAGATGTGGTGTGAGCGCCTGGTCCAAGTCACCACGGATACATGTCGACGACTTGCTCGTGACCGCTCCTGCCCAACTCAACAAGGACCTGCGCGAATGCCTCAGCAAACTCTTTCCGGTAGACGGGTGGGAAGTCGGGAGCTTCGACTACATAGGGTCGCACATCGACATGCAGGAGGAGAAGACTACCGTGACCCAGACCAGCTTCGTCGACGGGAGGTTGTTTACCATCGACATCCCCAACGAGCTTCCGATGACACGCCTGCCGATGAAGAGATGAAGATCGACAACCGGTCCCTGATCGCAGCTTTGTCCTGGCTGGCGGGCCAGACTCGTCCCGACCTTCAGTGTGGAGTCGCCTTGGCCCAGCCGAGAAGCACCGCGAGAATGGCGTCACCTTGTGGCCCATCGACCTCGACAAGGCCTCCTTGGTTGCCTACCACGACGCGGCTGGGCCAATCGCAGAGCTTGATGACCCCGAGTGGAGACCGCCATGGACGAGAAGCGATCAGGGTGGCTTTGCAACTCTTCCTCGGCTAGGCCAAGGAGGAGGAGAACACCGGGACTCACCTGAGCCTCCTTGAATGGTGAAGCCAGGCCTGCCAACGCGTCTGCGTGGAGGGACTAGAGAATGCGCAGTACATCCGTGCCCTCTTAGCCAGCTTGCTCAAGGGGGAGCTCGTGAAGCTCGAGTAAGCTCGTGGCACCTTGAATCTCCTTTACCTGTCCGACTGCAAGTCCCTCACGGAGCACCTTCACCGCGCCGGAGTTCCCAGAGTACCAACAGATCGCCGCTTGGCGATCGACCTTGCAGTCCTTCGACAGGAACTTCGAGCTGAGCGTCGTCATGGACGCTACCCGGTGGCCTGGATTCCTACGAGCACTCAGCTTGCTGATCCCCTGACCAACCCAATGCAGACGGCTTCTTGGTGGGAAGTTCTGAAAGGAAAGGTCGTTGTTCCTTGGAAAGTTGGAACACGTTTTTGAGCAGTGTAAATGTGAAGATGCAGTTTTCTGTGAAGCTGTCGTGACCACAGCGCTTTTGCAGCAGCATGTGCATTGACCAGTTCTGTTGGAGCGGCATGCGTACCGAACTTGTGCTCCTGCCGGTACACCTCTGAAGGCGCAAGAGCAGTTTGTTAGTGGAAAAAGTGCGTGAGGTGCAGGGCTTGCCAGTGGCAAGCTCTCTTAGCTTGTCAATACCGAACAACCCGCATCAAAGGAGATTTACCTCTAAGGGCAACTTTAGGATGTAGGATGATGTGTCTTGATGAGGGGAGCAGGAAATCAGAGTCACAGATGACAAATGCAAGGCAGGAATCTGCAACAATTCCGATGACAGATAGCAAAATTCGGGGAAATGCAGGGCCCAAAGGCAAGAGTCATGATGCGGTAGTCATTTTTGTGGCTTAGCGATGTCGTTCCGGGGATACATCGCAAAAGCCACAGGGGCAATGCAACAGCAGTGTTAACTAGGTGTGCAAAGACAGCAGGCCTGTGACCTGAGGAAGAGGGTTTGGGTGGTTAATCTGTTCCATGTGTGGCAATGGAGTGGAAGTGCTCATAGGTCACAGCAAGCTAGTGTGTTAATCTCACGGTGAAGTAATGGGCGCAGCAACATGTGGTAGCGATGTGAATGGGAAGCCGCAACAGCGTGCCGCTGCGCCCAACTGTAACCGATTCAGGACCAGGAGCACGCCGGACCTCAAGTTGGTGCGGGTTTAGACAAGCTGCAGGCCCTGGAAGATGCTGTGCAGTCTTTCGTGCTTGTTTGTTAGGAAGCTAGGGAGCATCATGTTCTCCGAAGATTCCCTGCAGGGAGGCCAGGCCAGAGCGTTAGGAGCCAAGGCGGGGAAACCATTCGAGACTTGTACGACATTGTACGTGCAGGTTCCCCTGCGCTGAGATGGTCCCGGGCACGTTGCCTCCCCTGCGCACCTGCCTGCCGGGCAGCCTGGCCTGCCAGTTTCTGTGCCCGACGTGCCGTGCGCGTCCGTGCGAACGCCAAAGGCTGCGCAGGAAGCACCAGTGCGACGAGTGCCAATCTGCCACCGGCCATGCCGGTCGTCGCAACCACAGACGCTGAAGGCCTGTGGCCGTCCTGCGTGCCACCCACCGTGGGCTGCACGCCTCTCAAGTGACCCGTGGTCACCTTTTCCCCAGCGTGTGGGGTCAGCGACTTCACGTGCCGACCTGCAGCTTTCCACCGTGTGAGTTTAGCGTGCCCGCCTCACCTTTGCGGCCCCGTAGGTCAGGAGGATGGAGGGCCGAGCCGCTGCATTTGAAAAAGAACCCTTCTCGGCACTATTCGGCACTCGTAGTTGCGCGCTCGTAGCTGGGTCTGATGCGATTGTAGCCTGTCTGCTCGTAGCTTCCATTGATCTTTTGCGCTCGTAGCTGCCGCGAGTCTTGCTTGTAGCCCAGCAGGTCTGCGACTTGATGACTTTGATGCGCTTGTAGCCTGTCCTTTTGTTACCTCGTAGGTCCTTTGCCCCTCGTAGGTTTGCCTTTCCGCCCCTTTAGGTCTTGTCGTGACAGGTTGTGCCGCCAGCCGCTGTGTCTGTTCAAGTTCAAGCTTATTGTGTAGTTTTCGCCGTCCTTGCTCTGCACGTTGCCAGTCATGGATGCAAGCTTGGCGAGCTCTGTTGTGTCAGATGACACCATGAGTCTTGGAATGTTTCCAAGATGCAGAGCAGTGCCTCCGTGAGGGCGGATCGGCAGCATCAGCCGAAACCTGCGAGGCGGCGTCCGGCATTGGCCGGCGCTCTGAACCCTTGCAGCCGTGCTGCTTGGGTGCGACTGCGAGCCACCCCTTGGACCGGCCCGTGGCGCCAGCCGTAGAGTTGAAGGCCTCTGCAGCCGTTTCTGGGGCGTCCCCAGTCCAGCCCACGTTCGGGCCATCGCAGCAACAGCAAGCCAATGAGTCGGGCCGTGCCTCCAGCCGCCGCAAAAAGGCTGACAAACTGTCCTCCACCTCAGACTCTGGAGGCAGCAGCGTGCAACAGTCCCACGTTGGCTAGGCAGAGCTAGGGGGACACCCGACCCGCGTTCGTGGCCAAGAGATACAAGCAAGAGCCGCCAGACCGACGTTCGGACAGTGCGCGCCGTGCGCGCCAGGAGCTCCGTGGCCGCATCCGCAGGGCCTCAACGTTATGACATGCGGAACACCTGCAGTGTGAATGGGAAAGGCAAGCGCGACCAGAAACACTAGTTCTGCAGCGTCTGCAGGGCAGTTTACTGCCGTGACTGCTGCCGTGACTCGCGCCGGCGCGCCCAGCAGGCGGCAGCAGCAGCGGGCTGCTGGGGCCGTGCCCTTTTGCAAGCAGATGGCGCAAAGCCTCTGCCGAGCCGTGCTCGTTTCTTGCGTAGCCCCAGATACCTGTGCGATGTTCGCGTCTCGCGAGAAAAAGAGAGCCGCGTCGTATGCTTGGGCTTCCCTCGTAGGACCCTTGTCTGCTTGTAAGTTGGGCAGGCTTTGATCCCCACCTTGTTTTGCTACTCGTAGCCTCGTAGTCGCTCTGCATCCTATGCCAGACACTTCTCCCATGCTGCTTGTGTGTGCAGTGTGTGTTGACCGCTTGTAGTGTTGCATCGTATGCCATGATCAACACCGTATGTTTTACTAGCCGTTTTGTTCAGGCTTGTAGCTCTTTTAGCGCGACCTTGCGATTCCAAGCGCGCGCACTTTTGTATGAATGACCATTGGTCCTTCGTGCTCCCTCGTAGGCTGCTCCATGCGTGCTTGTATGTGCCCGCAGTCCTTTTTTAAACCATGGATAGTGCTGACAAGGTTTGGGCCCAGCTAAGTGCACCCAGCACATCCTTCCCGTGGGAGGATCTTTTCGATGGGTCGTGACTGTCTTTGCCGTCCACGTTGGACTGGACTTGTCCAGGCCGCCTCGCGTAGAGGTGCCGATCCAGCAAAGTGGTTTCTGCGAGGTTGGGCTCTGCTCCTGGAGCCTGACTGCCTCAGTGAGTACAACCCGGCTCCGCTACTACACGGGAAGCTGCCTGCCTGGTAGCAAGATGTCGTGTCGCCAGCCCTCTCTCGTCGCGGCTCCTCCTGCAGCGAGCGGTGGGAAGGAACGTATCTACGCCTCAGGGCCAGAGCATCTGCGGAGATGCAGGGCCCAGTCCAACTGTGCACAGCTTATCTCTCATGTCTGAGCTTGCTTTGCAAGTTCTTGCAGGGACTATGTGGAGGGTCAACAGCAGAGGAGGGGCAACATCAACAATCTTGTGCACAGAGGAAGGACCGCTGGGGCTCATTTCACGTTCCACCTTTCAGAAATAGGAGGTATTCTGCAACACGTCGCGTGGAAGGGATGCTGAACCACGAAAGCCGGAGGGCAGTACTTGGAGGTCCGCTGTACTTATAAACTACTTAGTAACTGTAGGTATAACCCAATCATATCTAAGGTAACTGTAGTTACGGGACGTATGCTTTGGTTATAACTACAGTTACTAAGCAGCTTATAAGTACAGAGGACCCCCAAGTACTGATGGGGGATGTGAGCGCCACCTTCCCAACCAGCGCAGGCATCGAGGAGGAACATGAAAGCTCGCTGCGCAACACAGCCAGAGGGAGCATGCTAATATCATGGATGCCAGACCAAGACTGTTACATGCCAAAAGCAGTCGCTAAACCTCCCTAGTTATTTTCCTCACACTGAGCAAATTAGGCCGAGAGGTTAGTTAGACTACGTCTGGACCACTAGGGAACGCAAGATCATCGCACTCCGGCACGTCGCCACCAGCGATCACGAATGCGTGGCAGTACTGTAGGTTGCGAGCAGATCTAACCATATCTAACCCGACGGCGCAGAGAGGTGAGAAGACGCACGCGCGGCCTGAGACAAAGCAGGCAGCCAGGGCAGGTACGCATCATCATGTATCAGTTCCAAGGAGGAGGAGACGTGTTACATGACCTCAAGGCAGTGACCTATGCGATCACTCACCCCCAGAGAAATTCCAGGGATTCCAGGGCTAATAAGGAGTCGGGTCACATTAAAAAGACCCCGCAGGGAGGCCAGACGAGCTCAACAGGGACAACAAGCACAAGAGAAGCCGAAGGCCATGTGGAGAGAAAAGGCCAAGGAAAGGGACGATTGGAAAAGGATTCAGACACTGCCAGCAGTGTTGAAGGGAGGTTGGGAAGCCTTAGGTTCAGCCAAAAGACCAAAGATGGTGCGAACATGGACTGGAAAATTGACACAAGTGGGAGACAACGATGAAGAAGCATTTCAAAAACATCTTTGCGAGGGATGAGGGAGAGAGAAAATGTGAAGAATTTGCCTGGGGACCTTTCACCTGTGGAGGCCAGAGAAGGATGGAAAGCAGGAAAGGCAATGGGCCCAGACAGAGTTAGTCAAGAAGGCATCAGGGCGTGGGTGGTTGCGACAAAGAGTGGGAACACACGATCCACCTAGCCAAACAGCCGGCAGAGCGGTGGAGCTCGTGCATCGTGGCATCGGTTTGGAGATGATGGGGCCGCATCGCGCGTCGTGAGTCCCATGCGAATGACGCTTTGGGATGGAGGGATAAGGCCTGGTGGCGTTGAGAACAAGCGGGCCCGGCGGATCCGAAAGGCATGAGACACCAAGGACGATTCAATCGCACCCCTGAAACAGAACGCATGCTGCGCAACGTGGCACCCAGCTGGAGGGAGCAAGCGCAGGACAGACAGAAGTGGCAAGAGGCGGAGGAGATTTTCGTCCACAAGCACGGCGGAGGAGATTTTCGTCCACAAGCACGACCTCCCCAGGTCGACCGGCAGACAAGTGTCCCTAAAAACCTAATTAGCCCCAAACTAGACCCGAGCGAGAAAGGTTGCATACAACTAGGAGATGAGCAACACTGAGCGAATGAAACCACTTTAGTGAGAGTGGAGGACGGGCCAGCCAACACAACTACAAGAGGCCAGAAAAGGAAAGATCCAGGGTGAAGCAACAACACACAGGAGTACAGCTCCAGCGGAGTCCGGCAGTCCACAGAAGCGTTGCCCATCCTTAACAATGGCCGGGGGGGGGGGAGGTAAGCCGCTTTTCGGCCGGCCATTTTCAGCAGAACTTGCATGAGGGGGTTTAAAGGCCCCCAAAAATGGCCTGCGGCACCTGGGGAGGTCTTTTACGCCATTATTTTGTTTCTTCAAGAACCTTTTTCGTTGACATCGTAAAATGGCCGAGTAAGGGGAGGGGAGGTTGAATGGCCAGATCCCTGGTAGTTTCTCTAGGAGGCGAGTAGGCCGGGCCACCTCCCTTGAGGGATGGCTGACAGAGACAACAAAGCTGATACAAGTCCCGGAAGACGATCCAATGATACTGCGGTCGACGGAGCTGCTCCTCAAATTACAAGTGAAGTAAGGGCACTTAAATGTACAGAAGGAGAGCATATTTCAGAACGTAGTGGGGTCCATGGAGGCGGGCCCCAATTATTGATAATTATGCTGTTGCTTCATTGTTAGTTACCCCAGGGGGCAGCAATTGCTTGTGCAAAATGAAAACGGTAACGCAGACCAGTGAAACTGATAGTGAAAGTATGATGTACCTGCTAGATATTGATAGATGCTGGATCATGTAGTCGCACGGAGGTGGTTCACCAAATGTTGTGCTGCTGTAAGAAGGTCTCTCTATATGCTGATGACGACGGCTGCAGTTACACGACGCAGAGAGGGCTTGTTGATTGCAGCCTTGGTACGCGTGTCAGGACGATAACATCATCTTGGCGCAGGGTGTAGAGAGATACCTACAGGACATGCGCTTTCAAAGGCAGACTTTGTCTAAGTTTGCTGCATCACAGACTTGTCAGGAAGTGAAGGACAGACCGAACCGCCAGGGGCTTTCTCAACCACGAGTGTGGTGCATTGAGAAATCGAGGCTAGACTTGTCACCATGAGTCTGCATGTTCAATGCCTATGGAAGACTTGATGTGACATAGCTCTGCAGCGTTGTGAGATCTTCCAGGCACTGCTTTCACAAGCTGACTCATCCGGACGAATACAGGACACTTGAGTGTTCGAAGTTGTTTTAAAACTATAGTGAGCTCAAACAGCATCAGGCAGCCTGCCAGCGCTTCAAGCAAAACATGTCGGAAATCAGGCATTGTCCATGTACGGAATGCAAGTTCCAGCTAATTAATTGAGAAACAGAATCTAGGCCAGCTGGCACTTGCACGAGGACTTGCATCGAATTGTTTGCTTCCAGCACAATGGCATGAATGCTTGCTGGCACTTCAGAGGCACCTCCAGGAAGTGCCTCGCCTGCACTGGGCTCGCTTTCTTTGGCTGACGACTCTCGAGCACATGGCCTGCAATCGTCAGCCATGCTGTGTTCGACCCAAAACCAAACTGCTTTTTGCTTGGCCCGTGGTCGCCCATTCGAGGCAAGTGCTGCTGGAGCGGTGATCATCCTAGCTGGCCAGAGCAGAAAAGTTTTCAGTTCACTTGGAAGCACCTTTTCGTCCGTGGCACGCGGAATTGAACTTGCAAGACATTGTAGATTCTACCACAGAGGCAAATTGCGTTACAGCCAGCTGGCTGTGAACGGCATGGTTTGCACATGTTCTGAAGCTTAAGTCGGCGTGACGCAGATCTATGTAGCCTGCGCCGAAGAGTCAGCTTCCGAAGGCGAAGAAGCTTTTGTGATCATGCCTTCATATCTCTAAAGAGGATTTGCAGGCAACACGGTCAGCCGAAGAAGGTAAGAATATCCTTGACATCTCGTGTTCGATGTCCTATGGGGTCACGTTTTCGTGCCAGTTGCAGCTAATCCTTGTCATTAAAAAGATCCAACGTGAGAATCTGCAACAAAAAAGAAGCTCAAAGTCGGCAAGACGACAGAAACAAAGAACCAAGCAAAAAAAAAGAAAGACAGCAGGGAATAATCGTGGTACGCAGGAAGAGCACAAGTCAGGAAGCAGATTTGGGGAGGACATGCAGAAAGTGTATTCTTTTTCTGTTCTGGAAGTGCACAGCTCTCAGGCCCCAGCTGTTATACAAAACATGACTTCCAGCATGGCCCTGCATGAGCTCTCCTGAATCTTTCAATGTTTTCCTTCCTTGCGCAATTCCAATTTGAGGGGTCTACTCCCAGTCCCAACTCGCCAGCAGAAGCTGCCAACATCTTATATGCTTTCCTCGTCCTCAAGTGCGCACACCGGGCCCCTCAACCTCAAAGAGGGTCGACTTCGACGACCTCCCGGAATGGATGATCTTCATCAATTTGCACATGTTCCCCGCTTTGCCGACGTTGGGCAAGCAGCCGGCTATGGCCCTACCTCAGCCGAACTCTCCTGTATTCAAAATGTTGTCACAGCTGCATCCCACGAGAGGACCTCCTGCGACTGTTATCATGTTTAAGTCTGGAAGACTGCAATCTCATTGCATTCCCGGAGCATGAAGGTTTGGGGTCCTCTCCTCAGAAGAGAGGAGGAACGTGCAGGCGGGCCATCCAAACATGAGGATGCGTATCAGTCTGGCCAGCTTGCAGAGGTCCCAAGTTCCTAAGGTGATGGACTTTCAAATCTGCATAACTTTCGACATCCAATTTACTGTTCTGCAAAACGCTGCTGCCTTAACGTCATGAGAATCTAGAAGCAATCAGTCGACCGCGAATATCTGCAAACAAGCTCACGGCACAGAAAGCGAGAAGCACGGCAAGCGCACTGATCGGCGTTACCCGTTCCGAGCCCCGAGACAGAGACCAGTGGCCACCCAAGCATGCTCATGATGCTGGCCCAGGCCCCCCAAAGACACACAAAAATCTGGCCTGGAAAACCTCGATATTGGTTTTGTCTAACTCCGGCAAACGCACTGAGCTGCATGACCCGCTCTGAGCCCCCAGAATGGGACCAGCAGGAGAGACGGCCGCTCATAACTAACCCCGTATGCATGCAAGTCCTTCCGTCAACCCCCCCGGCTCCCCCCCCCTTAAACAATAAGCTGGCTTTTTGTCACCTCGATATCGATGGCGTCTAGCTCCGGTAAGCGCGCGCAGCTGTATGATCTGCTCCGAGCCCCGAAAAGGAGAGATACGGCCGCCCAATCATGCTTACGTACTAGCGCCTGCGGCTGTTTCCCAACCAGTTCACCTCTCGTGCCGATTGAGCTGTGCCCTAAACCCTGAACCTTAAATCGTAGGCCAGCAGGAGAAACGGTCTCCCACGGATGGTCATAATGCTGAAGGAGACTAGCAGGAGAAACGACCGCCCAATGATGCTGCCACCAAAGACGGCCACCCAATCATGCTTGTGATGCTCGCGGGCCTTTCAAAAGCATGCAAACCTGCCTTCCGCAGGCCCCGGGCACCCATGCTGCCCCCGCCTGTTCTCCCCCTCCTGCCAGAAAGAGCCAATGGAACTCGCAAGGAGTCGTGCATCCAACCCTCATGAACCCCGCCAGGCCTGGCCCAGCAGACGCGGGCAGCCAGACGAGGGGGGGGAAGCTGACTGGCGCCCGATATGCTGCATGCAAATCGGGCGGTCCCCCAGCCCCCCCCCCCCCCTCCC
>CAJNIZ010012891.1:86843-104105 GCA_905231905.1 Symbiodinium pilosum
AAATTTTCAGGATGCTCCGCACGGGCGCGCGATTTTATTCAAAATTTTCAGCATGCTCCGCGTGGGCGCGCGATTTTCTTCAAAATTTACAGGACGCACCGCACGCGAGCGCGATTTTCTTCAAAAGTTCGAGGATGCTCCGCACGGGAGCGCGATTTTCTTCATTTTTCTTCAAAACGTGAACGAAGAAGACGAGCTTGAACGGAGCAGTCTGATATGGAATTGATATGAATTGATATAGGATCCATCCAGTAGCCACTCAGATTTCGAACGACGATGCCAACGAATCCTCTACCAATCCTATATTGGAAACCTCCGCCAAATGCCTCCTTCTCGAGCCCAGAAAACCACTTCGAACGAAGTACACCGGGACTGATTTGATATAGAATTGATATAGAACTCCTCGAAATCATCGTTCATAAATGATCCAAATTTTCCGAATGCTCCGCACGGGAGCGTCATCTGATCGATTTCGATGAACATAAATCGACGAAATTTCGAGGATGCTCTGCACGGGAGCGCGATTTCTGAGGAAATAAAGATGATCAAGACGTCAAAAAAACAAATTGTCTCGCGCAGGAGCGCATTTTTTGAATGTTCAAGAAGTGAGCAAAACCCAAAGTTATGGGGATGTCTCGCACGGGAGCGCGATCTTGCTTAACCGAGGGCGCGACCAGTTCGGATACGCCCCCCTCTAGATCAAGCGAGAGCGCGATTTTGAAGCGAACAAGGGCGCGTCCCAAATGTTTGCGCGACGGAAAAGTCGACAGTACATCAAAACAACCGGAACCCCACAGTGAAGGGGAATAACATCCTGAATAGTCAAAACCCACACATCAGAACCATTAAATGTTAATATGGAAAATGTGAGTATATACTACGTCCTAAAAGTTGCGAGCTGCGCAGTTACTGGAGTTATATAGTATATATGTGTATATGTATATGTATATGTATATGTATAGGTATATGTATATGTATATGTATATGTATATGTATGCATATACATATTTGCCATCTGCTCACGCCTAAGATATTTTCGACAGTTTCATGTCTCCTCATGTGAGCGTAAGCATAGCTTTTCTTGGCACACGGATGTTTTGCACGCCGCTTAATGTTACGAGTTTCATAATCAGTGTAGCACGAAAAGGCTGAGAATTTGTTGGCTCAAGGAGCAATATATTTACTCAATTTGCTTGTCTCGAAAACCCCAAAACGGGATTAGGTGATGTCACGATATGTGAAAAATTGGGAAGCTCTGGAAATGATTTGGAGCTTAGGCTCCCCACCTCGCCTCCGAAACATATCCAGGATCCCCTTCCCCACCTATCCCTCCAGGGAAGCCCCAAGGCCTGAGAGGCTCCGGAGAGTCCCAGGAGAGGGGGGAGGGCGGAAGTCTCTTTTTTTTTTTTTGGTTTTGCCCACCCCCCTAGTTTTAAGATATTTCAAATTTATGATATTTTGCGGACCACAAACGGTCGGCCCTCAGAGCGCAATTTTCTGCAAAACAAATAAGGACAGAAATGATTGCAGCAGCCACTCCTGGGCCTTCTTTTGTAAAGTGTGTGCGTCGTGTATGTCGTGTCGCGCTGCAGGCCTTCTGGTCCTCATGCCCTTGCTGTTTCAGCAAGGAAGAGATTCCAAGGCGAACGCGAAAATTCTTCGATGCTCCTCGAGCTTTCTCCACATTACGTGCAAGCTTGCCAGGCCGGTTCGTATGGTGTGCCGGAGGTGCTTCAGCCAGCGAAAGTCTTAGAGAAGCTGGCTGTTGTGTACAGCAACGAGTTAGCACGACCTATGCAGCCACAGTAGCTGCACTGAGTCCGTTCCAGCCGAAATATCTCCACACTTGGTCCCGGTCTTTCGACTTGTGAGCGGCCTCGGCTGAAACGTGCAAATGTGAACCTCTTTAGCTTGTGCAGCTAAGACGAACTAAGGAACTTGCAGCTGATTTCGAGGTTGCTGCTTTTTGTCACTAGCCCATTGATAGGCTTAGGCACTTGTTTCCTGCAGGTGTATGATGGCAGACACCCACCCCCGCTGCTGTACAAGGCCAGGCCAAAGAACAGCAAATCTCTCGAAGCTTGAGAAGCAACCTTTAGGAGCTGATCTTCGAACGTGATGTAGCAGGGCCTCGCGAACGGGATGTCCAGCAACCGAGTTAAGTAAGCCGCCAGAGTCAGCAGAGCGGCGTATGTCTCGCCCGACAGCTAAGGTCAGATATACGGTGTTGCAGCCAAGGTGCCTCCGGCTTTGACTGCAGACCTGTTATCAATTATCCATGGCGTTTCAGGCAAGCGGAGGGGCCAAGGTATGCTCCCCCCTTCTTTGTGGACACCGCGAGCCAAGGCCCCAAGGTCCCAAGAAGCGAAGCGAACTGTGGAGCTCGTAGAATTTGGTGTTAGTTCATGCTTTTGCCAGCCTAGCTTCTTCCGCCTTGAATTTTTCTTCTGAAATCGCAATCCAGCATGCTTCAGCCTGCTTTGGCGTTGAGGTTTCCGTTCCAAAGACTGGCGCCCGCTGGACAGCAACGCGTCGAGGATGGCATAGCAGACCATGTTGGAAGTCAAAGAGAAAACTGTTGCAGGCCTGACCCCGACGTGCAGGTGGAGGTCTGGTCAGAGCTTTGCTTTGGCTATTCCTGCATCAGTAGCCACTGGATTTTGCTCGTGCAGTTCATTGTTGGTTGGAAGCGCTCACTTCAGAAGTCTTGAAACCCGAATGGTTTGGATTGAAGCCCAAGCCTGGCAGCATCTGGGCTTTCTTATGCAACACCTAGTTATATGGCCACATGCTGGCAGAGCGATTCCTGTCCGTAGGTGGAGTTTACCGGCATGTTCAAGTACAGCATGGTGCAGACATTCCGGGAAGGAATGAAAATGTTCCCAGACCCAGCTTCCAGGCAGCAGTAGAAATCGTTGGTCAGCAGCTGATAGTAAAGGTACCTGCGAATGGGCATCAGCGAGCGGGATCTCGATGACTTCAAGGACGTGGCTTCTTGCAAGGGTCACTCAATCTGGTTTGTGAGTTGGTTCCGTCAGTGTCCTTGTTCTCATGCAGACCCTGTTGAGCGAAACTTGTTGTTCCTTGCAGGTTTTTATGGAGTCTCAGTATGGCAGACAGGGGTGGCATAGTTGTTCCTGTAACGAGCAGAAGCCTGACAGTCTAGGGGAAGATCCCAACTATGGGACACCTTTGCACGGCTTGCAGACTCACGCAATCGGACAGCCGTTCATAGCAAGGGAGTGGCGCGAGCTTAAAATGTCGCCCTGAGACGCAGCTCTTGAGGTGCTGAGGAAACCCACAAGAGACCTGCAAATTCAGATGTAGGGTCTGCTGCGTGCGGGGGTGCGTGGGCATCACGCGGCCAAAACACGAAATGACTTGTGATGTTAGTCTTGTTAGGTACCCCGCCTCACATGTGCAGGCCGCGCTATTGAGGGGAATGCCTCTTCCGTTTGGAAATGAAACTTTTAGTGAAATCATTGTCACCTTGGAAATCGTGGTTGTCAACTGCAGTAGATTGATTGCATTACTCCAAAGAATTCCAGAAGATATCCGAAAAGTTGAAAAGTGATTGCGTCCACTAGGGCGGAACAATTTGTGGCAGAGGCAAGCTTGGATGGTCGCAACAAGCCACAAGCCCTTCAAGAAGTCTTGATCTCTGTCGATGCGGGAGGCTGTCGGGATTGTGGTGCTGTTGTCCAGGCCTTCCTTTGGATTCCTTTGTCCTCATTTACCGACCCCTAATTATGCTAATTGCCTGGGTTGGTGTTTGGGCTCCAAACATTCTGAGCTATTGGGGGGATCTGGGCCTGCAGGTCGTTTGTCTTGTTTTGGTCATGCTTCACGGTGTCCTGCGAGGGTCGATGTGCAGATTTTCTGTCAAGTTTTCCGGATCCTTCAAGGGTCATGCTTTTCTAATCGCAAATTGTGAACACTTTCTGCTTTCTGACGGTTTTACTCAGAGTTGAGCTGTATTACGTCATGCTCATCGTGCACAGCCCGTTTGGTAGCCACATTTAAGTGGTCGCCAGTTTTGAAAGACCTTGAGCCACATCCCATGTCTATCTACATCAGCAGTAGTGCCAAAGCGCACCAGCTTCAAGGCGGAAACAAGCTCAAAAGGACTGGTGTTATTACTCACGGGCAGGTTTGGCCGCCATGTTGAATCATCAGGCGCTTGCACATGGCTTGATCAAATTCCTAATCAGGAACTCCATCCGAATCAGCAACTACGAGCGAGTAACTACAATGCCCGAATCAGGAACTGAAGATGTCCGAATCAGCAACTACGAAAGAACCGAATCAGCAACTACCACCCGCTGATCAGCAGCTACCACCTCCGAATCAGCAACTACCACCCCCATATCAGCAACTATGACTGGACTAAATCAGCAGAGCAGCTGAACTGGACCCTTTGAACTTTGGTTGTCAATTCAGACCGTTAAGTTAGGTTGTTGGGATTAGAGACTCTGATAGGGGAAAATAGTCTACCCAAGTATTGCCCGCAATCCTTCCCTGACGACATGCAATCCAAAATAGAAGAAGGGGCCGGTTCGGCTTCGGTTTGATAATCATAGGTTCAGTTCATCGGTTCGGTTGGTTCAGCTGTGCGGTTCACAGGTTCTGTTCATGGGTTCCACCGGGTCGGAGGACAACATGGGATTTTGTAGGGACTGGGGTACGTGACAATGGTTGAGATGATGCGTGATTGTGTTTGTGATTCGGGGGCATGGGTTTGATGATCAGTTTCCTGGGAAAATGGTGGTGCTGAAAATCAACAGAATGATGTCGAAGACGATGACGATGCGGAGCGTAGCCCGTAGCGGAAAGGATGGAAACCCAACAAGCGGCGTGCCCGTTTGCGGTCCTTTTGCTAATAAGGGTTTCTACTGGAAGGGGCGTGGGTTTTTGGCTCCCACTATAACAGCAACCCGACCCATGCAGGCTAGATGTTTTGCACAGGCCAGGAAAACCCAGTGAGCCGATGCTTAAATCCAGGTTTCTCGATCATTCGCAGACAAGACATCAAAGAGCCGCTGCATGGGGAGTAACTGTGCGGTACTTGCTTTGGCCTGCATGGAGCATTCGGCGCACCCACAAGAAACAAGAATCCGTGACCCATGTACTTGTGGGCGCCCAAAGGCCCACAACCTCCGAATTAACCAAAAAGCCTGAGTCGGGAATTTCCTGTGAATCGAGAACTAAAAGGACTGGCCGCAACTACGGACGCGGAATCGGTAACTAGGAACCGCGGAATCAGTACGTACAGGAGCCTAAACTGGAACCGAGCAGTCCGCAACTACGCGAGCCTAAGCTGCACACCTTAAATCCTCAGCAGGCTAAACTCCTAGGCCTGGACAAAGCAGTGAGTCGATGCCCAAATCCCGGTTTTTGGAGCGTTACCAGACAAGATAGCATGCAGGCGTCTACATTGGGATCTGATACTCGTAGGGTACCGATTAATGCCGTGGGGTACTTTTTGGCCATTCGTGGTACCTTTTGACGCCCACAACTAGCAGAAGTCCGGAGCATCACCAGACAAGACGCCAGAGAAGACGCCAGAGCGGTTTACATGAGGATTTGCTACTCGTTGGGTACCGATGAACGCAGTTGCCGATTCAGGCCATCTTTGTTGCCGATTGATACCTTTACTTTTGGTCACCGATTCAGACCTTTCAGCTACCGATTCAGACTTTGACCCGCATGGCTTGTTTCGATGATGCAAGAAGCGTTTTTCTGCTCCGCTCACGATCCTCAGCTGCGAGAGGACATGCTTTTCCGGCAGCCGCTGCATATTCTCCTTGCCCAGCAGGTTGGCTGAGATCAAGGCTTCCACCATGCTTGACACGCATGGACAACAGCAGGTCATTGGCTTCCTTCAAGTCACGCTACGCATGTGCCACGCTCAGGATCATCTTCACAAATTACTTGTAGTGGATTGAAGTAGCATTCACCAGTCTTGTGACGCGGCAGCCAGCATGTGAAAATTGCATCCAGAATGTTCTGCAGCAACCAGCGGGTCAGTTCATGCGGCACGGCCACGAGGAGTCGCAAGCCACGTCCTCTAACATGCTTTCGTTGGTTCTCCAACGCGGCGAGTCCTTCATACTTCATCGGATCCAAAGGAATTGCGCTGACCAGGACTAGCTCAAGGGCGAACTGTGGGAAAGTCTAGCTTGCAATAGATATGGTAGATGGCTTGCCCAGCATGATGACGTCAGCGTTGCTGAATCTTGCAGAGCTGCAGCCAAAAGAAAATGCTTTTGCAGGGCTACAGTCGGCCATCTTGTCAAGTAATGGCAAGATCGTCATGAAGCAAGAGTTGGGATGAACAGGCTGGCGTTCAAAAATGACATCACATTCTTCAAAGGTCGCCACGGGCCTGACATACTCACCATGTCTTTGAGGCGTGTACCTTGGTGGAATGTTTGCATACCTGAGGCTCTGACTACACCGGCTTGTCCAGCCGATCCCTTGCCACAGACACTCTGCAGGACCGGATTTGCAATTTGACCCTCATGGTGAAGCATCGCTGGTGGCAGGAAGTTGTGCTCTTCTTTTATCTTTATGATTTCGACGGCATCTCAAGGCTGCTGTTGTGGCAATTTGGGATGCCATTGGCTTAGATCATGTGGCACCAATGTTTGTTTCCATCATGCACACAAGCCGATCCTTTGGTTGCGCATGGCATTTTGGTTTGGGTCCCGACCGTGCTTTCTGCCTCTCCAGCGTCACAGCTGCTCATAATGCACCAAATGGTCCTGCAGCAACCTCTTCATCCAGCGCCGCGGAGCAATCCATTGTGACATAAGAAGCCTTGACTGGTTCCAGGCTGGCTCAACTATCCGCCAGATGCACTTGGTGACGATTTTGTTTTTGCATATAGTATAGACCTATGCTGCATCTGCGGTGTTACAAGACCATTCCAGATGAAGCAGTTTCGAAGCGCACAAAGGGATTCATGTGTCAGCTGACCACAATTAGAAATCTGCTCCGTCCTCGGCCGCAGGTCCCGCGTTGCACGCAGGATGCTGTGCTTGCGCTGTGCTAGCGGTTTTTTCTGCATGTGCTCGCGTGAAAGACGGGTGGGGCTCTGCGAGGAAAACCGTCATGTAAATGTGGGTTCACCAAACACCAAAGGGGCTGGGTGCATTGTGGTCACAAGATTCCTCGGCTGTAGCACCTTGGGGCCAAACCTCAACATAGGGCGGCCAGACTGCCGAAGGCAACGCGGCAAGTACCATCGCCATATGTCCACATCATAGAAAGTGTCCCCAAGTTTCTGTGGCAGCCAGATCGGAAACGTCTTCGGTGAGGCTCGACAACTCGGAAGAACAGTATGCTCGCAACTTGACGCCCCCGCTTGTGCTTGGCAAGACCATGAGCTTTTGAGTTCAAAATGCCTATGATCATTGCACATGGCCAGCAGGGGGAGCACAATGCAAATGGTACTGTGCAAGGGTTCTGGAGAGAGATGAACGCGACGCCACGAAAAGTTTTTAAAGGCAGCGCCTGCCCAGGAGACCTCCAGGGCAGTTCTTGGTACAGCTGCTTGGGCATGTCATACGTGGCACGCCGGCGCACCACCAGCAAGGAATGGAATCAAAGTTTCTCTCAACCAGAAGGGTCGTCGAAGGCATGCCAAGGCAACACTGACATACCAGATGAGCCACGGCCCAGCTTTGTTCATGACTCGGATTTGGAGGGCACCTGCCATGCCACTGGGGCCATGAAATCTGCATGCCGTGTTCGTGTCTTGATGTGAGCCCATCGCAGACCTTGCTCCTGTGTTTTAATCAGGTCTGCGGCCATCAGCTTCTGGAAATACGCGCGCAGCACCCTTCAGATGTCCCGGGTAGAATGTTCCATTGCATTGCTTTATGCGAAGCTGCATGATTCGTAATTAATGCAGGATTGCCAGCGGAGCTAAGACAGCATGCAGCGACTCAGGTGTAGCACGGCTTGGAACAAGGTGGCCCCAAACCTAGTCACTATTCTCGCGGGCAAGACCTAACAACTTTGGCGTGTTCTTGAAGATTCTACCCCCGCAATGTTCTGGGGCCTTTTCCTGACCAAGGGCTTACGCTTTGCCCTGGGCAAAGTATGGCCGATGCGCCTCCTCGACGTCATCGGCTGAATGTGACCAGGTTGGCCCATGTGGGCAAGTCGAAGCTGGAGTGACTTGAGCTGATTTTCAGGCGGGCGAGGCATTCACTGAGGACGTAGATGCTAGGCAATGTGGCTTTCATTAATAGGTGTCAAACAGAAGTTGTACGTGCCGTGTGCAGGGGTATGCGCTATTTGAAGTACGTCTTGTACCCGCTCTCTGCTGCTTGGGGAGTGTGTTCAGGCTGCATCTGAAGCATTCTCAATCTTAACCGTAGTCTCTGTGAATTTGGCAAGGTGTTCTCTTCGGATATTCTTTTATGTAATCTTGTGTTGTGCTGCCCGGTTCTTTTTGGGCCCAGGATGGTGTATTCCAGTTTGCGCTCACGCACAACAAAGGCGGTTTGTGACATGATCCTTAGGTTTAGCTCGTTGTAAACCTACCATGTGTATTGGCTCTGTCCGGAGAACGAGCATTGGGTCTGGACAGAACCCCCTGAGGCACGAGAGAGAGGGAGGGAGGATGGCGTGAGTACTGAGTACTTGCACACGCTGAGGTATAACTTGTATCATCACTCGTATAAAAGCTGGTGGAGTTGGATGATTTCATCGATGGCCTTGCAGCCTTGTTGAATGCTGATAATGGATGGAATTTGAAATATTGTCATGAGAATGCCAGGCAGACTTTGCTTATACGTTTGGCTTCGTGAACATGATGCCGTGCTTAAGCTGCATTATCCTAAGCAAGGTGGCGCATGCTTGCAGGACAGGTATTTGATGCCACAGAGTTGGAGATGCGGCGGTAGCCACGTATCCTTGTCGCGAACGCAAAAGCTCGGAGTGATCAAGATACAGTCATTTACAGTCTATCACCTGCGTGCATGTCAGGCAAATTTTTATCAACTACAAGTTGAAGTCAGTTGCAAGCTGCTCGGGCATTCCACCAGCTCGACAAGAGACTGCTGAGCAGCTTCTGCAGGCCCATATGCCCTGGCGTGTTTTGATGTACAAGTTCTTCAACACCTTCATTGACACTTAGCAGCACATGCACTTGACCGCTGGCTGGTCCTGTGACTTCATGCAAGCAAGGATGACATCTATGCTTTCGTTATCGCAGCCGACCAGATGACCAACAAGCACAGGCCCCTCCATGGCGAGTTTTTGAGCCGGCCTAGCACTGACACCTGGCAAAAACTGTGGAATCTGGGACAGATTAAGGCAAAATCGTGTGCTAGCACGCAAACGCAGAGGTGCAGCTTACGACTTGCCCTGCCCGCACAGCCCATCAGCAAAAGCACGAAAATCTAAGCCACTTGGAACCTCGCACGGCTTCTCCACCTGTGTAAATGCAAGGACACCCATGCCACCCATCCTCGATAAAATGTCCCCAGGATCCGGGACATTGTTCATTGAACGTCAAGTCTGGCCATTTATCCCCCCACCTTCGGACCGAGGAGCTTCTGCTAAACTCTTCCGGGCTACGAATTCCGCTCATTTGCTAGGTCCACCATTGAGATTTGCGCAAACTTGCGTATGTTTCCTTTAGCATCTTCATCTTCATCTGCCCCATTGCATCTCCTGGCACCGCTTCTATGGCCAGTTTTTGCGACTGGCAGCAAGGACCCCGCGCTATAGGGAAATCCGCTGAACAATGTCGTTGAGGGGGAGGCCGCAGCTCAAATCAAGCGCTTCACTTTTCTAGTCTTGCCGTCTGTGGATCCGGTCTGGCCTCCAGCACCTGCATCGGCCATGGGGGTAGTGAGTAGTGGGTCGCCGAGGCTGAAGAGGGAAACGTGCTTGAGGGTTTTGGTTACTAGGGGCTAGGGTTATCTTACATCGGTCCGGTTTTTTACGCATTGATTGAGCGTCTACTTGGGGAAACCATGTCTTGGGCTTGGCCACTCCTTAACAACATAATCAGGAAAATCCTGTTGATGACAGCGTCTACATGCAGTTTAGCTGTTTCAGCGTGACCTCCTGGTGTCGACTAGCGTTGCATCAGTTGAGCGTCTACTCAGGGAAACCATGTCTTGGGCATGCCCGCTCTGTAGCAACATAATCATGAAACTCTGGTTGATGACAGCGTCTACATGTTCTAGAATCCTCCTAGCAAGTACAGGATTTCCTTCGGGTTTCCGAAGCGAAATCCCATAGCAAAATCATTATTTTGGTGGGCTCCTGTTATAGAATCCCCCTAGCAAGTACAGGATTTCCTGCGGGCTTCTGTAGCAAAATCCCATAGCAAAATCAGTATTTCGGTGGGCTCCTGTTATAAGATCCACCTAGTAAGTTCAGATAGGTGTGACCATTTCCGCCATGGAGCCAAAGCACATCGTTACGGCTATCATACACCATCTGACTCGAAGCTCGCTCCGCAGGACCTGTGGCAGTCACGTGGCGCAACGTCACGCTTGCAAGCTCCAGCTGCCACAGATCGGCGTGAAAGACCCCGTGTGTATACCCTCCATGCAGCCAAATCACATGGCGGCTGCTGTCGTAGACCATTGCATGACTGCGCCGTGCGGATGGCTGCGTTGTACCCGTGAGCGAGGATCCGTTCCACTGTAGACTTTGCAAGTCTAGCCTCATCAAGTCGCCGTCTGGCACCCCTTCACACCCATGAAGCCACAGGGCCTCACTGCGGCTGTCGTAGACCATGGCAGGGACAAACCGGAATACATTGGGGGGGTGCGCTGCCAGCAGTTTTGAGCCAAAGAGCGTGGTGCTGATGATCATAGACCATCTTGTGCAAGGTCATGGCAGGAGGCTTCATGGATGTTGAAGGTGTACGCTTGCTCCACAACTGTGTCTTACCGTCAAATCTCCACAGGTCATCCATCTCCAAGCCAATTAGCCCACCATGGAGCCAAAGGCATTCAGTCCCGTAGCAAAATCCCACAGCAATATCAGCATTTGGGTGGGCTCCTGTCATAAAATCCCCCTAGTAAGTACAGGATTTTTTGCGGGCTCCTGTAGCGAGGTCTCATGGCAAAATCAGTATTTCAGCGGGCTCCTGTCATAGAATCCCCCCTAGTAAGTACAGGATTTCCTTCGGGCTCCTGAAGCGAAATCCCATAGCAAAATCAGTATTTTGCTGGGCTCCTGTTATAGGATCCCCTTAGCAAGTGCAGGATTTCTCTCGGGTTCCCGTAGCGAAAGCCCATAGCAAAGTCAACATTTTGGTGGACTCTTGTTATAGAATCCCCCTAGTAAGTACAGGATTTCCTTCGGGTTCCTGAAGCGAAATCCCATAGCAAAATCAGTATTTTGGTGGGCTCCTGTTATAGAATCCCCCTAGCAAGTACAGGATTTCTCTCGGGTTCCAGTAGCCAAAGCCCATAGCAAAATCAGTATTTCGGTGGGCTCCTGTTGCAAAATTCCCGAGTACATACAGCATGGCACGCAGGTGTTGATGCAAAATCCCCTAGTAGATGACATGTCTACATATTCTTTCCGGCTCTTCCAAAAACAGCGTCTCCTTGGGGATTTGCTGATGTGGGGTGGCCTTAAAAGCATGCGAAACATATTGCAAACGTTAGCATCTGCCACATAAGCGTCATTTTTACACCTTCTGTCCGGCTCTTCAAAACGCAGCGTCTCCTTGGGGATTCGCATCTCGTGATGCAGATTTTCCCCAATGATGTATATTTCCCCTGACGCAGCGTCTACATGGGGAGATGCATATTCTCACCGGCTGATGTGTGATAGCCCCGCCCCTTGTACCACATGCTTGATGTACTGACGAGGCAAGTCCTGATGCCACCATATGCCACTGTGCGAGAGCCAGGCCTCGGCGGCTGTCCAGGTACCCAAAAAGGTGCGGCTGCCCACGCTGGAGTGCCGGAGCGCGCACAGAACCGGGCGGGGCCATTGCAGGAACAACCGGCAGAAAGGCATCCCAATGCAGACTCTCATTCAACAGATTCCAAAATCTGCTGAAGTACGGGAAATATACATGTTGAGTGGACGCAGGCACCTGAGGCCAGCAAGAGCAACGTGAATGGGACAAGAAAACGCAGCCGTTGCTTCTTTTAGTTTAGGGTCCACGGGTTAAGGGGTTTAAGGTTTGGCTACGGCTCAAGGGTTTCGGCTTAAACTCCTGTTTTAATTTTTGGGGCGTGCTAGCTGCCATGGCCACTGGAGATAATCAACACTTGGCTGCTGGAATAGGTGGTCTGGACACGGAAGGTTTTCCGGTGGCAGCCACAGTCCTCAGCGATGATGAGAGCATGGAGCGTGATGCACGTTCGAAGGGTGACTCTGCATCCCCAAAGCGAGTGAAGCGTGAGCCAGAAGCAACTGCGGAGGACCAGCTTGCGATTCTCCTGGCTCAACAGGCGTCTAAGCCTGCTCAAACTACAACTGCGGTGGGCGGAGAGGTTGTTCCTGCGTGGGCTGCTGCTCTTCAAAGCTCCTTTCAGTCGAACTTTGCTGAGGTTAAGGAACTCATGAGCGATTATGGCACACGCATTCTGGCCCTTGAAGCAAAGTCCTCTACTAGCAACAGTGACCCTAGAGTGGATGATCTTGCTGCGAAGGTTGAGGCTCTGACACGCCTGGTCCAGGGTAGCCAAGCTCTGGACATGCGGCATCTCACCACGAGGATCCTTGGGCAGGATACCTTGCCAGGAAGCCTTCGCAGGCCAATGGTCCCAAACCACCTGCTCAGCCAGTGGCCAGCTCGGCTCCGAGACAGACTGCTCGCCCGCAGCCTACCTCTGATACGGATTATGATCACATAGTGCTGGGCGGATGGGACTTTGACAGCCCTAGACGCATCATCTTGCAGGACCTCGAAGCACTGCTGCAGAATATCCCGGAGCCTTTCACAGCTACATTGAGCGGACAGTTGTGTACGGCCAGCGAGAGCAAGTTGGCCACTTCTACCTCCGTGAGTGTGCCAATCCGGACGACTCAGCAGATCGCTTCTATCGGATGCAAGAACTTTTCTCCAACAAGACCCGGAACTCCAGCGGCTCTCCTATATGGTGGGCGCCTTCCAGAACCCCCGCCAGACGATTGAAGAACAGAGCCACACGAAAGGCTCGTGAGGCAATTCTGGGAGTGTGGAGCACAGAGCCAAAGCCTGAGCCTGAAATAGGATGGAACAAGCAGATCATCTGGGTTAATAGCAAGCGCGTCGCATCAATTTCTGTTGCAAGCTTGTACGCTCAGCCCTCTGATAAGGTGATTGCCAGAAGCTTTGAGGAAGATGGCGAAGTTCACAGGTTCCACTTCAATGTGTCTGTGCTGAAGGGTCTAACAGGAACCTCTGAAGCCGAAATCGAAATTAAGTTGCAAGAGTTTCGTGACTGATCACAGCCCATGAAATCTGTGTCTGAGCGCTTATACTTTGACTCCTGGAATCTCCAAGGAAAGTCTTTGCATGTTATTTCAGAATGGCTACAGGATTCAAGCAACCATGTTGAGTTCCTTTCACTTCAAGAAGTCGGAGGGACTGCAGCCCTTGCAACAGGTGAGGAGGAAGCATCTCCTGGGCCACTAAAGGAATTCATATTGCCTGATAATGCGCTTAGATCTTATATTTTTTGCCTGGTACTAAGGACCTCAGTTCTCACTTAGCTCAGGTGATTCTGCTGGCCAGAGAGAGTGTTGAGTGCATCTCAGACACTTGCGTGGGCGAGCGGTTGATTGGCGTTAAGTACTTGGCCCCTAGTTCCACTAAGCATACATGGGTTTATTCATGCCATTTGCTTCATACAGATTCTAGTGATGATACCTTCGCTGACAGCCTTGCAGAGATTTCAGTGCGTTGCCGTGATCTCCAGGAGGACCTGACAGTATTCATAGGAGATTTCAACTGTCCTTTTGGCACTTCAGCAGTACAGCTGGACGATCTCTTTCAGTCCTATGGCTTCCTTTGCCTCCGGCCTGGCGCTGCTGCAAGATTTGGTGCCCGATCTTCTTCCGAGCTTGACTATGCATACATCAGCAGAAAGTTTGCCGCACTAGTAAGTTCCCCTGATCCTTTAGCCCAAGTAGTCTCCCCCTGTTTCAATTCCCGCCTGGCCATGGGCAGTGACCATGATCGAATTCACACTTACCCTTACACTTGCTCCAACCCGTGCCAAACGTGCTCGTAGAAGACCCAAGCGCGGTAAGTGTGGTCGCTGGAGTGTGGGCACTGACCTTGCTGCACGCGTGTCCCAGTACAGCGAAGGCTTCGGTGAACTCCAGCTCACGGGCAAGTGGGAGGTACTTAAAGCGATTCAGAACAATTGTTGTTATCGCACTGTTCCCAGAAGTACCGTGATAGTGAAGCTCTCAAGGCCTTACGCAAGCGACGACGTAGTTGTGCTGACCCCGTGCAAAGACTGGAGCTCACGAGGCTTATCTTGGCTAAGAGACATGCCGAGAAACTAGTTTGGTTGAAGAACTTGGAAGCCAGTGCTGCGGATGGCGATGCACAAGCAATACGGTATCTTCGTTTCCGTAGTACGACACGCATGGCAGTGTGCAATCAGCAGCATGCAAGATTAAAGAGCACTTCTCTGAACTATTCAGCCCTCACATCCCGGCAGATCAGCGGCAACGACTCAATGAGACTATTCAGGAGTTGCAGTATGTGGCAGGCTCCTATGCACTGGTTCCTTTCACGTCGGATGAGATTGAATCGGCCCTCGGCAAGGCTAAACTTGGAAAGACCTCTGGAATAAGTGGAGTTTCCTATGAGTTGTTGGTAGCAATCTGGTGCTTGCCGGAGGGGCGGGACATTCTCATTGCCTTCGTGAATGACTTGCTGGAGTCACCTGATCACCCGCTCGAGCTCCGCGATGGGTTTGTTGCACTTGTCCCGAAAGTGAGCCATGTTATGCATCCTCAGGATATCAGGCCGATTAATCTCATCGAAGCGTCTAACAAACTGTTCTGCGCGTTGCTTTTGAGCCGTCTTGTGGTGCACTGGCCTGCGCCCTTCGTGCAGTTTGGTGGGCTCCAGGGTGGTCAGGTGGCGGATGCCTTGGCAGCTGCTAACTGACAAGTTTACTCTGAAAGCATTGCTGATGTAAATCGGGTCTGGTGGAATGCTGACATTAAATCAGCTTTTGATTCCATCCAACATGACGCTGTTGCCAGTTTCATACGGGAACATTCCCCTCCGTCAGTTGCTCGCGAGGCGCTCCAATTGCTCAGGATCGTCTGTAGCCCTAGCCTGCATTTCGAGTGGCGCGGGGAGCGCTGGTAACTTCAACAGTCGCAGGGAGTACAGCAGGGGCATACCTTCAGTGCAACTTTGTTTGCGTTCATTGTGGGTCACATTGTCCAGAATGAGTTTGAGCAGTTCAAGCTTGCAGATCAATCCAACCAGCTAGGCAATTTTGGATGGTTGTTGTTCGTTGACGATCTTCTTGGCCATTGTTTTGCACTTCAGTCTGAAAAAGACCCAAGTCTTTGCGAGACCTGAGATGCTGGAGATTGGGAGGTCGATGGAGTTTCCCTCGGGGCACTTACTGAACTCCGTAGCGTGGGTTTCTACGACAAAGTACTTGCGTAAGCAATTGCGACATCTGGCAGTGGGTGAGACGTTGTATGATGTCTGGCATCCCTTTATTGCCACCGCTTTACGCTTACAATTGCAGGTTTTGCTCGTGACATTTGGATGGGCTCGGCACCCAGCCCTCCCCTGCATAGTCATGAAGGCCCTAACCTCCAGGCGGCAGTTTTGTTTGACTTGCTGGAGGAAACACGTGACTTGGTTCAGCAGCTCCTACGGCATACATCCAACTCCGCAATGCTCAACTCTTGTTTCAAGCTCTTGCGGGACCCTGCTCCTCAGCCCCTGCCTAGGCTGTCCCTTGGTAATCACATCTTGTCTGAATCATGAGTCTATCCAGGAATGGGTGTCTGCGCTGCACTCTCAATGCTCCTGGCCGGACCCTTTCGATGAAAGGTTGCATGCGTTAGTTCTTTCTAGGTGTCAGCAGCTGTGCGCATCTGCTACTTTACAGGACAGAACGGATGCCCGCAACAAAGCAGTCGCTGAACAGGAAGTGGTGTGCGTGAGAGAAAATTGGGCGTCCTCAAAGGGCATGCCCCCTGACCTTCTTCCCAGGCACTCTTCCAAGCAGCATCAGCAGGTTGGAACCTTGTGGTGTGGGGCTTACAAAGATGGGCAGGGCCTGGTGGTGCTGCCTACCGACCTCACCTGTGGCGCAAGTCCGCATTGTGCCCCGTGCACAAAACCGGCCCTGCAAATCTGGCGGCAAGCTTCAGGCTAATTTTTGTCAAAACTCAGCTGGGACTTATGCAGGAAGCTTTGCTCACGCAACGCTGGCTTTCTACTGTCCGCAACCACATCCAACCCTGCCAAAGTGGTTACATCAGAAGTATTGATGACGCTCACCTGTTGCTCCATGAGGCTTGCGCAGGAGCAATGTTCCAACACAGGCCATTGTGGTTTGTCATGGGGGACTTTCAGAAGGCTTTCCCTCGCGTTTGCCGTCAGGACCTTCTTTGCGCTTTAGCTGACGGCCCTGGGGTGCGTGGGCCAAGCTTGCGGTTGCTGGCAGATATCCTGAAGTCTGACTCCGTCCTCGTCTGGTACAGTGGAGTTAGCCAAACAACCATTACTAGTGGCATTCCCGAAGTGGGTCCTTGGGTCCGTTCGCGTACCCGGTTTTTCTGGACTCCTTAGTCCTTCGCATTCTGGCCTCTGGGGGTGGCCTCGGTGTGGGCTGGCCCATACCCGAGGCATGGAAGCACAGATGCTGGTCGGGCATTGGCACTCCTGACCAAACCTTGGTGTCATCGCTCAAGCTTCTTCTTTCTGCTGGTGGGCATATGGAACTCCTTCCTTCGGCTACTCTCCTCTCCTGGACGAGAATGTTGTCCTGGAAGCTTCAGCGCTCCAGGCCTTAAACGACCTTGCGCCCTGGAAATTGGCAGCCATCCTACACGCTGATGACCCCGTGCTCCTGGCGTGCTGTGGAGGAGCGCTGCAACTGTGCCTGGAAACGCTTTCTCTCTGGGCTTTCGAGCGCAAGGCGTCCTTCCGCGTTGGAGAGAAGAAAACCGTTGCCATGGCTACCCCACCAACACCACGTGCCTGTGACCTGCCGCGGGTCGAACCCCTTGTCCTACGAGGTCGAGGTGGCCAACCTGCACGTTTTTTGGCTTTCAAACTAAGGCATAAGT
>CAJNIZ010012891.1:118476-137567 GCA_905231905.1 Symbiodinium pilosum
GATGAGGCGGGCACCCCCAAAACGCCAAAAACCAAAAAAATAGGGAAATATAAATCAAAAAAATGGGGAACAAAACCTGGCTCCCAGATCGCCACCTGGAAGCTGCTTCAAACACTGCAGGGCATTGGCTTCTAATCATGAAATGGAGTTTCAGCTAGGGCGTACTGAATGTCCTGCTGTTCAATGGCTCGTACAGGACAACCTTCTCCCGCAATCCATTTTCCTGTCTTGGTGGGTTTTTGAACCACCTGAAAAAAGAATTGAAAAATGCTAGAAAAAACATTGTAGCTGCTTTTTGATATGCACGAGTCTCTATAGTGGGGCCTCCGGAAGCCCCCGCAAGTACAGGAAAGAGGTTGGGGCAGTGTGATTGCCCTGGGTCCTGGAAGGCCAGTGTTTAGCCAGACACTCAATGTGCCCCCAGCGAAACCTGGTGTTGAGTCAAACCCAGAATCCTTCAAGCCTAAGTCATGGCGAGGCCTGCTTCTCAAAGACTTTTTTTGTGGCAATCGTGGTTGTGAGCGGAGTTTCCATGGCTGAAGGCCGTACATGGCTTCGCAGGGGGTTGGAAGCAATAGGAACCGTTTGTCCGTAACAATGACTTGTGACGAGAGCCCTGCCCGCGCAGGACCTGTGAAGCAGCAGCTGCGTGAATACATATGATCGCTCATGACTGACCCATATGATCCGCACACACCCCGGCCTCCAACTCGGATTTGATGAGAGCAATGGGCACAAACACGCCTTTTGCACGCTGTTGGCATTTCAGGCCCTTGAACCAAGTCAGCAGGAGTTCACCAGTAAGTCGACCTTAACCAATGTCCGCATCCGCTTGAACCCCGACCAGTCCTGGCTGCCCAAAACAGCCAAACTTTCAACCGAACCTGAAAGCTCACTTGCCCATTCCAACAAAGCCAGGCCAGAAGCCAAACCCAAACTCCCAGCCCAAGTCCATATCAGAAAGTCAGAATGTCAGATAGTGCCGATCTCCTCAACCTTTTCGGAAATTGGGATTGGCCTGGGCCTGAACATCCTGAGCTTGAATCTGGACGTGAACCCTCACCTCACCGAGATACAAGCCGAGGCTGGTCCCAGCCCAAGCTGCAATGCTGCTCTGCCTAAGAAGTTGAAGTTTGGCCGAACCGTGACCTGCACCCTCCCACCCAACATCCAACCACGCTGCTGGTGAAGCAGACGAAGCAGCCGAGACCGATCTCGACAAAGTGATCTTGACGCTTTCATTGTTATTGCTTGTGCAGAACATAGATGCCCAAACCATGATGTCGTCCGTCTCTAAGAGCATCCGCTTGCCAGAACATCCATTCCCAGCCCAAGGCTTCGGGCTTAAAGGGATTTCAAGTTCGGACATGTTCGGATTGGCGGTGTTGCCTCACCGTCTTAGATCTAGGCCAATGGCTGGTAGCATTGTGGGATTCCGCGAGCGAGAGGCGAGGGAGCCTATTGTTGGCAGAGACAGGGTTTGGGTGGGCTTTGCTGCAACTTGCAGTGTATAGAAACTTGCGCGCCGCAAAATGTTCGTGTCCGGCGAAGTCTTCCCAGCATGAAGCCATGCAAAAAAACACCATAACAAGTTCAAAGCTTACCTTTTCACCGTCAAGAAAAGCCTTGTAAAGGGGGTTAAAACAAAATGCATGACACACGCGTAGTTGCGGTCGCAGAGAACGCCTCACGTTCCGATTCGGGCTACTTGCCTACTGGAAAACTGCAAACTTGCTAATTTGTACCTGCTTTCGAGATTTTGAGGAGATGATCTACGGTGTAGGGTATGGCAGCAACCACGCTGGTGCTCAGGTTGCTTGGCTACATGGGAAGCATGGTCGGCACGGAGCTTGGAGCCGGGAAATGTAGCTGGCACTCATGACTCACGTTGAGTGCGGAAAGTTCAGACCGCGTCAGCGCACAGGAGTGGTATGGGTTGGGCTGCCACGCGAGGAAGAAGCACTTAAGCAGGACGGACGGTATCGCGAATTTGAAGAACCTTTGCTGTTGTGGCTGCTACTGCTGCTTGCAGGCATTGCCCGTGCTCTCTGTCAAGCTGGGTAGATCTGGGGGCGAGAAACTTGGCCTCTTCTTGCGGCCCAATTCGGAGGGCACTGCAACTGTCGCGGGCTGCTTTGCTGAAACCTAGTGCACATCATGTCAGCAAAATGTCATGTCACCAACAAACGACGTGGTTGCTCGAGTTGCTCTCAGGAATTGCCGATGGCGAGTCGGGCTTCCAGTTCGCTTTTGCAGTCTCCCTGCACACAACCCTAAACCCTCTCTTTCCATTTTCCCTGACTCCTTGGATTTTCTGATCTGCACCGTTGGACGGGCAACATAACCCCCCGTCTCGTGTGAACTCCTTGACAGAAAGCCTGCACAAACTTCTTGCGCATTATTTCCAAAATACCTCTCACGAGAAGTTTTGAGTTGACCGCTTGACAGGCATCATGTGCTGTGATTAGTCGACCGCAGGAGGTTGCATGGCCCCATCATCAAAAGCATGTCCTTGGAAGGGATGGCCCCAAGCTTGGGGTGGACATATTCTGCTTTGAGACGCAGCCTTTACGAACAAAAATGCCAACATGCACATTTTTGCAAAGTACAATGGCTTTGTTCTGCCCTGCAGTGCGAGGCACGCATAGCTGATCGTAGCAGTTAGCTATGAGATTGTCTGCGCGCAACAGGCCCAAACTAGAGCCACCTCGATTCTTACAGTAGCATGCATATGGGAAGTCGGCAATGCACCTGGGAGAGCAATGGCATATGCCAAGTTCGTTGACACAGTTGAGCAAGGTTTTTTGTTTGTCCCCATGTTTTCGATCAATTTGGTGGCTACGCAGAGATCAATCTCGAAAATGTGCGCCGGACTGTGGCCACAGAAGGTTCGGGGAAGGGGAAGTGGCTTCGTGGAAGGAGATGGCTTCGTCGCCGAAGGTGCCGCCAAAGTATTCCATGGTTGATATGATACCTCGCGGAATCGAAAAGGTTCTCGGACGGTTCGTTCGTGGAAGTTTGTTATAGTTTTTCTCCATCATAAGAATTGTCGTGGGGGCACCGCTCAGTTGCAAGTCGAAAGCAGAAGCTTGAGGCAAGCTTAAATCAACAGCTTGTGCGAATTTGTGCGGCCTGTGCCAGCGTAGCATCCTACCGAGCCATGGCACCATCTCCAGGGGTTATGTGGCTAGCCTTCTGCAACCATTTGCTGCCTTTGCTGCTCGTGCTGCCACCAAGTTGCCGCTGCCGCTCGAGTCAAGTGTGGGCGTAAGCAGCGACGCCTGCTAACTGCAGCTCTCAACGGGCTTTGGGAGGACACTGGACCACCTCCAGCGTGGAACCCGCTTGCCGGCTTGGGCACCTGCACGTGCCCCAAGCTGCCTCGTCGAGCTGGGCGACGGCTTTTTGAGGGCCAGCACCGCTCGTGGGGGCAAACACATCCCTCCCTTCAACGCTGGTCGGGCTGGCCCTTGCGTGCTTGCCGTATTGGCGAGGCCAGCCACCCGGGCCCTCCCTTGCCAGGCACACCAGTTGGAGGCGAGCGGCCTTCTCCACTACCTGGGCATCGCCGTGATCGTTCACCAAGTCCTGCAGCCATGGATGTTGATGGGGATCGGGAGAGGGGCTCCGCGGATATTTTGCCCTGTTCCTGGGTGCCCTTGCGCTGATCCTGCTCGGGCCCCTGGATGGCTCAATGTTGCGACTATGCACGGGCACGTGGATGCCCATCTAGCTGGTTCGTTGCAAGGCGAGGTGCCGGCCCAGTGGCTCCGCGACCATTCGCGCCAGCGATGCTCTGTCTGCGGCCTCAGTGTCTCTACCAGATATGGCGCATCACGTGCAGACCAGCTGCGCGTGCCGCACTTGGGCCCGTTGCCGACCCTCGCCCACGTGATCGTGACCTGCCTACCTTTGTTGACATCCAGTCCGGGCGCACCCGCACCTTGCGTCACGTGCCTACTGCTGCGCGCTTCCTTTGGGGCCGCGCCCTGGCGCAAGCCCTTTCCGCTGCTGTGCACCACAACGATGCCAAAGCTTGGACTGAACTGCTTATGCTGCCTCAGTGTGTGCTGGGCGCCCCGCCACGGGGTGGCCGAAGGCACCGCCGTGCTGCTGCAGCCTACACAGTGGATCGCTTGCAACGCTGGGCCGAAGGTGAGCGACAGTCTTTGGGACGACCGTTTCAAGCAGCCAGCCCCAAAACATGGCCAGCTTGATGAGGAGCAGACGCGCTCTTGCTGTGTCCTTGGCCCGGGAGGGCTTTGACCGTAAAGCCTGCAACGCCCTTCTCGCTGCCGGCCTCTGCCCCGACACTCCTGACAGTGTGTCTGCGCTGCGTGCTTTGCACCCTGTCCAGGCCATGCCGGCTGTCGACATTGATTCCCTCCCGTTGGCCTATGAGGTTCCCCCTGAAGTGGTCGCACGTGTCCTGCGGCAGTTCCCTGCTGACAGCGCTCCTGGGCCGTGTGGCCTCCGCGTGCAGCGCTTGCGTGAAGCTGGGCCGCCTGGGGCCGCCAACAACCTGCATGAGCACTTGGCCGGCTTGGTCAACCTGCTTGCACAAGGACAGGCCTGTCCTGAGGTTGCTCCTGTCTTGGCTGGTGCTGGTCTTGTTGCTCTCCCCAAGCCGCATGGCGGTGTTCGCCCGATTGCTGTCGGTGAGGTCTTGCGCCGCTTGACCGGCAAGTGCCTCATGACCCTCGCTCGTGATGAGGCGCGGAGTTTCTTCTGGCCTGTTCAGCTCGGCGTCGCCGTGCCCGCCGGGGTCGAAGCTGCCGTGCACACAGTCCGGGCCTGGTTTGGCCGCAATGCCACCTCCTCCGGCAAGCTTCTGCTCAAGTTAGATTTTTCGAACGCGTTTAATACCATCTCCAGGGAACACGTCGTTGCAGAGACTTGCTTGCATTTTCCGGGCCTTGCTAGGTGGGTAGGTTGGTGCTACAGGCGTCCCTCTGCCCTTCAGTTTGGGAGTGCTTCTACAGTGCAGTCGGCCGGCGGCGTGCAACAGGGCGACCCGTTGGGCCCTTTGCTTTTCTCGGCTGCGCTCCAAGTCTCTTGCTCAGGACCTTCGCGGGCAGGGGCTCGACCTTGCTTTCTTCTATCTCGATGATGGCGTCATCGCGGGTGATGTGCACGCAGTTGTCCGCGCCCTCCAGCTCGTGCAACGTCGCGCCCCTGCTCTGGGCCTGCGGCTCAACCTCAGCAAGTGTGAAGTTGTGGGGGCGGGGCTCTTGTCGGAGTCGGCAGTCTCGCAACTTCTTCCTTTAGAAATGCTTCGGGGGCCTGACGGGGCCAGCCGCTTCCAACGCAGCTTGGACTTGCTTGGGGCAGCGGTTGGGGATGACGCCTTCGTCTCTGCGCACACCAACGCCCGTGTTGAGGCTGCCGCCTCTTTTGGATGCGTTGGCCCAGCTCGAGGACGCGCAGGTTGGACTTCGCATGTTGCGTTCCTGTGCCGGTTACACTCGCCTAGTCCACAGCATGCGGTGCACCCCTCCCACTTGCCAGCGGGAAGCCTTGCAGCGGTTTGACTCGCTTGTGTGTAGTAGTCTTGCTGGCATCACTGGGCTCCACCCGCGCAGCTTGGGCAAGCGGCGCGGGCCTTCGCTCAGGCTGGCCTTGGACTTAGGTCTGCTGCGCGTGATGCGTTTGCTGCCTACCTTGCCTCTTGCCCCTCTCGCCACGGACCCTTATGTCCTGCGAGCTTTCCGGCCACGCCTGAGGCTGCCCTTGCCGCAAAGCAGAAAACCCTCACCGCCCTTGCCGAGGAAACCAGCCAGCGCGAGCACCCCGCGGCCCCCCCGGTTGTCGGGCGTGCCGTGCTTCTCTCTGAGGCTGAGCCTGGCGCGAGAGCCTTCCTTGCTGCTAGCCCGGTTGGGCGCGCGCGCATGGACTCTGCTGTTTTTGTGGCCGAGTCAGCGACTCATGCCCGATGCCGCTTCTGACCTGTGGTGTCCTCAGTGCCGCGTCCTGGACAGGTTCTCCTTGCGCGCGGGAACTTGTGTCGCAGGCGGCGAACGCAATCAGCGCTTCGTGATCTCCTTTATTCTTGGGCGGAGCGGGCGGGCTTGCAACCGGAGAAGGAGCGACCCGGGCTCCTCCTCCCGCAAAGGCCTGAAGACTCCCGCCTGGCCCAACGACGCCCTGCAGATGTCTATTTGCTAAGCCTCAAAGGCTTTCCTGCTGCAGGCCCAGGCTGGGCAAAGTGCACTTGCTGCTGCTACTGCGTATTCCCGCACCAAGGAAATGCATCTTGATAGTGCCAACGCCTGTGCTGCCCAAGGCGTCCGCTTCCACCCCCTTGTGGTTGAGGCGACAGGTGCATGGTCGCGTGAGGCTGCGGCCATCCTCACACTCATTTCCCAGGCGGTTGCTGCCCGCGAAGGTGACCAAGCCTCCCTTGTGCGTGCTCGGCTCTTGCAGGAGTTGAGCGTTGTCGCGCGCAGCCATCGCGCTAGGGCGGTGCTTCGCTGCCGATCTGAGCTCGCCGCAGCCAGCTGAGCAGTCATGTTTCCGTGCCACTTGCCTTCTTGTTTTCGCCTTGCTCCGCATTGTTCCTGCGCTAAGCACAGGCCTGTGCCGTAGCTTCCTCTCTCAGTGTGCATTCCTCTGGGCTCCTGTGCCTCCGTCCGCACGCGTTTAGCGGTGCCTCGTCCGCCCAGCGTGCCTGCTGGCCGATGTGGTAAGGGCTTACCCCTAAACCTTTCTTCATCGGACCACCTGCTGCCGTAGTTGTAGTTGTACGTAGTGGGCAGCCGCCAATTTCGGCCTCGGGCTGGAACTGGGGGGTGCTCCGGTAGCTGGCAGTCCCCTCACAATCCTGCGGGGACTTCTATGCGCACAGAAGACGACACCTGCAGAAGTAAAAAGAGAGATTTCCACAGCGTGGGGAGGGCGCAGCGCCGCTGTGAGAAGAAGAACAGATAGAGAGAGAGAGATAGACAGAGAGTAGTTTGAGCCGTAGCCATTTTGGCTCAAGTTTTGGCTCAAGAGTTTTCCTTGGGAGTAGGGCTTGTCAGGAGTGCAAATTTCGTCTACCTCACTTGTTTTAGGAGTGGCCTTGGGGGAATAAGATTTGGAGAAAAGGGGCAGCCATGGCCGAACAACACTAGATGTGGGAGCCGGAACTTGTGAGGATGAAGCTGGTGCAATGGAACGTCCGCCAGTGTTGCTACAGCGGGGTCGGGTTTGAGGCCTGGTGTTGCTGTGGGCCAGATCTGCTACAACTGCGAGTCACAGGGAGCTATAAAGAGAAGCCATACATATCAACCAGGATGCCGCCGATACATACAGGGAGCCAGCATGGATGACATGAGAAGAGCAGCGAAGGGCGGGAAAAATGGTCGTACACATCTTCTCAGGAAGCTGGGCCGAGGAGAAGCGGAAGGCCAAAGACAGAACGCGGTGCCTGCCAAAGCCAAGTGCACAAAGGATCGACAGGAAAAAACGGGAGACGACCGAAAGCTGGAAAGGAAGACAAAGACAAGAAGAAAGGCTATATCGTCAAGCTCCTCATCGAGCACAACGACATCAGATGAAAAGAAGATAGAGAAGACGAAGAGGGAGAAGACAACCCTGCGAAGGAAAGAGAGAGCTAGCAGCTCTAAAAGGATACGACACAGTGATGAGGAAAGCGCTTCCAGCCCTGACATGGTTGCAGTCATCCTGGGTCCTGGGGAAGGCTGACGACAAGACAAGGAGGAAGGCGCGACTTCGAAAGCCTGACGAAGAGAGATCAGGGAAGAAGCGACCCGAAGCAGTGCAGCCACAGAGAGGGGCTTCGTCGAGCACGGTGACAAAAAGTGGTAACTGTAAAAAAGTCACAGTCCCGCCGCCAGAGGGAGCGAGAGTAGACCCGGAGCTGCTGCGCAGGGAAAGAGCCAGGCAGCTCGAACAAGAACATAGAATAGCAAGAGAAAAAAGCTCTGCAACAGACGATCCAGCGGATGCGGACGGCTGACGCTCAAGCGAGAACAAAGGAAGCCCAAGAGAAAGACACAGACAAAAGTTTGCGAGAAGAGGAGGCCAATCCCCTGTCCGCGAACGAGTCGGCGCAGGGAACAGGACCCCAACCACGAGATCAGAGCAAGGGACCGACCTGCAAGGAAAGTCCTCCTTCACCATGATTAGGGTGAGGGAGGACACCCCGTTGGACGAGGAACCAAGTGATGAGAGTGCAGATTGGTGGAGAGCCCTTTCTTGCCCACAAAGGACAAGCAGGACTCCTCCCAAGAGGATGCCGAAGAAGAGCTGCGACGCGTAGAAAGGGAAAAGGCAAACAATGAGGACAGGGTACCGAAGAATCAGCCGGACCTGGAGAAGCCGACGACCGAGAACACGAGCCTGGCGTGGCATCGAAACACTCCCCCAGCTGAACCGGTAGGCGAGCCAAAGGCAAAGGAGCCCGTGATCGAAGAAGACCCATGGGAGTTGCGCCTGGAACAAGTCAAGTACTTTACCCTTTTCATCTCCAATGAGTGCAAAGCTGAGAAGAGGGAACCTCACATGGTGGAGATTCGCTTACTAGCAAGGGAGCTAGAGGCGTTGCGTGGGCGCATGCAAGAGGAACTAGTGCTCTCAAGCATCCAAACGTTCGTTGATAAATTTTCAGGGAACTGAGGCAAAGAATGAGGATCAAAAGGAAAGCAGTACTGAGACAACGAAGTGGAAAATAAGAAGTTACATCATCTGGCGCAATGCGGAAACAACTGCAAAACACACTGAGCCAAACTGCTACAGAGGAAGTTCTACCGTGATCCTACCGATACCATGCAAATTCGCAATACCTGCGGCAAGGGAATGGGGATGGCTAAGGGGGGCTCTAGGGGACGCTTTGGAAGGAATCGGGGTGGTTTTGATTGGTTTTCGTGCCTTGTTGTAGGAAGCGGGGAATTACAAGTCGAAGACGACATGGATGTGAATGCACAAAAATTCCGTATGCAAAGTGGTAGATCAATCCACAAGGCAAATCAAGCTGGAAATGTTGAGATGTGTACAAAGTGCTGGAACAAAGCTAAAGCGGCAGGGCGGTGAGATGCAGGGACAAATGGAGCTCAGCGAGGATGGGTACATTGACCTAATATTGGGTGGTACTCGGAGGACTACGTTGGCTCCATCTGTCAACCTTACCTCGGCCAGTTTCTTCAGGGCTAAAGCCAAGTCACAGTGATGACCCTTTGAGAAATGGGTGACTGGAGGAAGGGAGAAGAAGAAGAAGAGGGGGGGGAAGAACGTACAACGGTCCCCATGGTCTCCTTTCTCCATACTGCGCAGGTCGGGGAACCAGCGCTTGGGGCTGCCCGGCGTGGCCCTCGCATAGCGCGTAGAAGAGGAAGAAGAAGTAGTTTGAGCCACTACCGCATCAAGCCCCCGGACACCCTCCAGTGAGCCACCGTACCTCCCCCTTCTTGCAGTGTCCGCGCGGGCTGTAGAGCGGTTTCTCGATCTAACCTTTGAGCCGCCATAACACGGGCAAGTTTGCAACACTACTACGCGTCTACACCAACAACCTTGGGCAGAGCGACTTCAACAAGAACAATCCTGTACGGCATTTGTTGCTGCGCGACTGCTCTTTGACCCGGCCCTGGAGTGCATCTACAACATCCTCCTGCCGAACCCTCTACGCTGGGAGAGGCACAAGTTCAATTACCACGTCGTGACTCTGGCCAACAACCCACTGTGGCACCCAACCTGGGGAGATATGGCAAACAACAAACCAGCCTCGAGCACGGCCCCAATCGACGTGCGCACGGACAGTCCGGGAGCAAAACGGCCTTGTCCCACCTCCACCCATGGAGCTCTGGAGGGCACCCCGCTGACACTGGAGATGTTCGAGAGCGTGATCAAGCCACTGATTGCCAAGATTACCACCGTAGAAACACGCATTTTCCAGGTGGAAGCAGCAGTCACAGACAGGATGAAGGAGCAAATGAACCTGCTCACAGCCATCAGAAGCACTCAGTCACAACACTCAGCAGATCTGGCCAACCTCCAGACCAAAGACAAAGCAAACCAAGACACGTTTCAGGACATCCAGCGACGCCTCACAAAGCTGGAAACACAGCTACCGCCATCCAGGGCAACCTCAACCGCTACAGCAGAGAACAGGCAACCGGCGCTTATCATGGGAGGGTGGGCCTATGACCAGCAGGCAACCATCACCATGCGACTGGCCAAAGAGACATGCCACAAACTCAGCTTGGACATCAACATGCCTTTGGCCCAGGAATTCGTCGCGGCCACCTGGTCATCCCATGCAAGACCAAGGACAACGAGAGTGAGCAAGCAATGTACACCAGGCTCACACAAGCCATCCAGCTAGTCAGGCAAGCCAACCAAACAACTGGCGCCATCACCCCGGATGGCCAACCAAAGCGGCTATGGTTGATCTTTTCCCAAACCCCAGAGAGGAGACGTCGTGCAAGATTTGCGGGAAAGGTGCAAGGATTGCTGCTGGAACAGGGCGCTAGCAACCGCCACCTTCAGGTCGAGTATGCAACTGGCACAACTTGATACCAGGGCAGAAAGGTGGCCAGCGCAACAGCCTCCCCGCCACCAAGGCAACCAATAGAGAAGAGGCCGCTGGGATGGCTGGACGTGGAAGCCATTGGCAACCATAGTATGAAGACCAAGGACGTCATGGCAGCGTCCTGGAACATCCTGATCCAACCGTTGCTCCAGTGACGCGGCAAAGCAAGGCCACAGAATTGAGCACGTTCCTAAACCCAAAGGACAACTTTAACAATGAACCTGGCCAACCTGTACCATAATGGCAGGCGCTGAACTCCAAATGAAGCCACTGGGCAAGAAAAAGCCTCCTCGAGAAAAGAAAGGCAACAGTGAGGCCACAAGTTCCGTCAAACGGGGATGGCGGGGCCCCTTTAGCAAATAGTTAAAGTGTGTACCACAATCACCCCAAGGAGCAGCGCGCATGTAGCACAGTCGTGCTTCACCAAAACTAAGAGGGGAAGGCACAACACTTGCTCTACTACCCAGGCACGTCTACCCCCTCCAAATTGGTTCTTCCCCGAATTCCGCGCTTTTCGCGGGCAAAAGTTTCACTAACATTGTCAAGCCTGCCCACACAGCACCTACTGGCTAATCCCAACCACCTCCTCAATGCCTAACCCCTCTTCACCTTGGGGTCAAGTCGTGGTTGCAAAGGCAGGATGGCAAATTCGTGTGGCGATACCTACCATGCTGGAACCCACAAAAGCACACGACTTCCTTACAGCCTTCCAGGGACCGAATACAGTGTTTCAGTCAGTTACCCCGAATTGCCTGCCTGCAGCTAAGTGTGGAGTCACGAGGGGTGAAGTAGCAACAGAGCAGCCCAACAAGGGCTGGGCATTGAAGCCCGGAGCAGCCTCAGGGTTGCTCCATGACCCGAACGAAATAAAGACTTTTTCGACTTTCGAATCTTGCGCGGTTTGCGACAGGCATTGCCTGTATGAGTCGCTATGTCTCGCCCTTTGAAGCATGCAGGCAAAACAGCTGTAAAGGCACAGCAAGCGGCCCATGAGGGCCGTGAGCACGCGCACCCAGTTCGAACACCCATGCAGTGCGCTCGTTGATTTACACAGCACAATGACGCATGATATAACAGTTTTGCTCAATGACTTGATGATTTTGAGGATTACCGCGCATTGCTGCGACCCCACCACCAAAGCACCAAAGCGTGCATCTGCGGAATTCCCATGAGTGGCCGAGTGTGGTCTGAGGGTTTTGCCCCACATGAAAGAGACCACCAATCGATACCTGTGCCAAGTGATTTCCAAGTCATTTGTGACGCAAGCACCGATAGTGTAGAGCCAGGTTGACAAGCAATTGATGGCGTCATTTACCCCACCTCCAGGTCAGCATACCCGGCCAAGACTACAGGTGAACACATAATGGTATATGTCAACACAGTCCCGCGCAGCGCTGTCCGTGGGACCTGAATTTGAGTGCGGGCCTCCCATGCACCTGCAAGTGCCAGGAAACGGCACTCGAGAAAGAGAAAGAGAGTGTGCTGATTGTGGCTTAGGTTTATGTTCTACTTCCCGGCCATGGTGCCGGAGTGATCCTGTGCGGAAGGAACTTTCTGAAACACCAAAGTCTCACGAACCAGACCCGAAGCTTGAACGTCCGGGGAAGGCCTCCAGGCCTGGCGGGTTTCAAGAGAGAAAAAAGAGAGAGAGAGGGAGAGACTACCTCGGCTCACGAACCAGCGCTAGGCTGTTTTTCCAACCGACCATTTTCCCGTGAGTGAGGTGACATGCACCGGAAGGGGGGGGGAGAAGAAGACGGGTAAGTGGGGCGTGTATTATCGTTCCGGTGAACATGCGAACCTCCTCGCTGCCCGCGAACCATTGGGCTGGGGGTTCGCCCCCGCAGCTTCTTTGATGCTGCATAGCCTGTAGAAGAAGAAGAAGGGAGAGACCACTTGGTGTGCACCCACCACACCACTCTGGCGGCGTTCATGGAGAGCAGATTTCAGGCCTTGGTTTCTTGGCAGATGTTGACATGCATCGTCGGGTAAAGAAAATAAGCAATTGCCTGCAAACCTGTTGAGATGAATAGCCAGAAACTGGTAACAACAAAACCACACAGCGAGCCTTAAATCATGCGTTCACCTCCCAATCGCCAGTGGTGAAACAAGCTTTCTTTTCCGTATGCTTGCCAAGCAATATGTCAAGCAATGGTGCCTTTTGTCATCATGTGTCTATCTGTTGCTGGCCCTTAGTTACTCCAGCATACTCTGCTTGGATGCCTTGCATGCTCTTGCGAGAGTAGAGTAGCTGCCGTGACGACAAATGTTGCATGCTACTTAGATTGGTGGACTCCTGGAACAAATCCAGATCTTGCTCTGTGCAGCAAGTGCGGCCCGGTGATAAGATCATTGCTGCGGGAGCCTTAGAAACTTGTGCATTGCAGATGTGCCGGAATCTTTTCCCAAAGCCAGTGCTCGATCCAATGAATGCTGAACGTCGATCCTCACCAGGACAACCGATGTTTCGAGAGCAAGGGCACACACACATGAACTGGCAAACGGGGGCACAATTGACTTACGACGTCCAAGTTCGAAATGCGAATGCCAGCTGAATTAAGGCCAACTGGAGGATCTACAGTACAGCTCAGGTCAGCAGCAAAATGCACTCTTGTCATTCGGCTGCAAAGCTCAACTTGAGGCCCGCAACAAAATGTGGTAGCTTATGAGTTGAAGTGTGATATGCCTACAAAGGCATGAATGCCCCTTTGCCATCAACAAGATTCCTCACCACAGATCGGCAGATTAAATCTTACGCCACACCCCCTAAAAGGCCACCTCTTACCGCGCCTACCATGTGACACACCCCTTCCTGCTGCGTGTCAGCCGATTAATCGGACAAGTGCTTTGGCTGCTTAGGTCAAATCGGGTGGAAGCATGTGCAAAGACGGCAAGCTCATGACTGACAAGTTGAAGCAGGGTGGCGATGCTGGGCCAAAGTCTTCAGGTAGATTCAGAGAACTGGAGCTGCATGTTTTGCGTGCCTTTTCTGCCTGGCGACCCATAGGTCAATTTGGCGGGAATTCCACATGCAGCTTTTACCAATGGCAAACATGCAAACATAGATTGGCATGCAGCATTCACCAGCCTAAGAAGCACTCCCTGCAACAGAGCCTGTGGGTCACAGATGCTCAACAGCAGAGGAGAATACCATTTCAGCCGTCAGAGTTTGTGTGGACTTGATATGCAGTGCCGAGCACAATAGGGGTTGGCTTGGGCAAATTCTGGGACGCGCCCAGCCAATCACTCAGATGTACCAGCTACATGCACAGGGAGTAATTGCCAGTATTGCAGGATAAGTATGAAGCGCTTCGTGTCATTTCGTAACGCAAGTTCGCAGCTCGCCCCACTCCATTCCCCATGCAATGCCCCTACAGCAACATGTTTGCTGCAGCAGCTTTGGTAGCGCCAGTCTCTCAACGCAAAGAGGCGGCTTTGCTAGTGCCGAACACAGCGGGTTTGCACTTTCCCGTTGCAAGGATGTCGAGTTGTCCATTGGGATGGTGCGCTCTGCGAATGAAATCGCCAAGTACTGGGAAAGCATGTCCAGCATCTTGGCAGTGTTGCGGGTGAACAATGGCAAGTTCATTGCTGAACGCTTGCTAATCACTTGTTAAATCTGTCGCGCAAGCAGTGCTAAGCATGGAAGTTGTCATGGAAGCCATCAGGCATCATCGGGCTTGAGGGGATGGTGCTACGGGATGTGGCGGAATTGGACTGCCCACTTTCTTCATCGGCAGGCTATCCTGACAATGTTGGGATTGTGCGCTGGTGCCGCTGGTGGTTTATGTGAGGTGCATTGGATAGACATGCACGCGAGGTGACCAAGGTAGGTTGCTCAAACACTAATTTTGGCGGCATGCATGCTAGCCGGCCTCGACCTGTTGCGCTGAGATTTCAGCCCCTCTTGCGGCCTGGAATCAGAAGCGCAAGCAGGAGGCCCATGACCACACAAATCCGCTTCGAGCCTTGCAGCCGCACACTGACGCTGTAACGGCTTTGGCAGGGCGCGTGCTGTATGCAAAGGCTGGAGGCTTGTTCAAGAAGCAGATTTGCAGCACTTGTGAAGCGTGTGGTTGCACTACCGTGTTTCAGAACTTCTTGGCTGGTAGGTAGGAGATCGTGTGGTCTCCATTGCTGGATCTACCAACGTAGCTTCCTCAAACAGCATCTGCAAGAGATTCGGCATCTTGAGATCTAAGATAGTCTGATGTCGTGATTGGAAGTGTCCCAAATATGGTCACAATGTAATTCTAAATGCAGATCATGTTCTGATGTGCTTTTGTTTTCGATTTAGAGGTTTGGCTGGGCCCCAGGGCTTTGCTGTGGAATCGTGCTGGACACGTGCGAAGCCTGTATTGCTGGCTGGCAGGCAACTTGTTGAATTTTTCCCGTGCCCCGACCTTCACCCAGCCCCCTAGTGTGGACGAAACACTCCTATCTTTACCCGGTGCTATCACCAGATACTTCAGCCCCGCGTTGCTCATAAACGTGCGACCTGCGCCAGAACTGCACAAGTGCTTCAGTCAGGGATAAATTTACATTTGCACCATGCTCTCCGTTTGGGTTTGTTAGTGCAGCCGTGCCGTCATCGATGAAGCGCATGTACATGGTCTGTGACTGTGAAACATGTGAAGCCATCTTGGCCACGCATCACCATAAGCGTTGACAACCCTTACGTGTTGGGAAGCAAGCGTATCGTAGCGTGCCTCAAAGGCGGTTCATTCTGCATTCCAGCATTCAATGCAGTAGCATTTTCAGGAAGGATGCTACAACCCTGGACCAACTCTTGGAACAACTAGTCGCCGCTAAAGAGTTTTTAGTATACCGTTCTATTACTGCCGGTGCCCATGTGCCGAATGCGTAGTCAGACGTCTCAACGGATTCGTTAGCGGATGTGCTTTCCAGAAACGCCTGCTTCCCGTAAAGGAAGTGCAGTTTGCCCAGCCATCTTTGCAGCGCTTTAAATAGGGGGAAGAAGAAGCATAGAACAAGATTACAAGTTCCTTTTGGCTGTAGAATTTTGCGAGAAGAGTCCAGTCTTGTCGGATTCTGCAGTTGCGAGATGTTGCGAGATCGATTTCAGATTCCTCTACCCAAAAGCCCAAAAGCACTGTCTCCCCGTGCGCTTTTGGCCCTGTGCCTGTCCTTGCCTTTTCAATTTCCTTTGGCTTAGGCTTTGGAACGGTTTTGAGACGTTTCATCTTGCCATTCTGACTGGACTTTCCTGCTCTACTGACTTTGTGAGTCTTTGAAGGAGCGACTCCACACCTGTTGTATAAACTCGCTGATGTGGATCTTGCGCCCTTGAGCAGCAGCACCAGGAACGTGTGCCCAAGCCCATGCTCCGTGAATGACCGGATTCAAAAACAGCAGCAACCAGGCAATTTGCAGGATGGTGTTGAGGGCGTTGCTTGTAGAAGACACTGTTGGCATTTCAAGTGCAAGTTGCTGTCCAGCCTGGGTTCCAAAAAAAGTGCTTGCGAGCTTTCCAGGCATGGAACTTCAGTCTGATGCCCTCCCAACTGAGCTATCGCGGCTCTGATGGAAAGATGAAGTTAAGTACACTTCCCAGCAAAGCGCAGTTGTAAACGTGCCACTCGAAAAGGAGCAGCCCTGGTCCAGAATCTAAGCGAGGCTGGATCAGCCTCCCTTTATCGATGACCTCGAAATCCTGACCACGCAACTCCTTGGGTTTACAATCAGAATAATCAGAGCAGCTCGGGAGGAGCCTGGGATGAGGCTGACCGCCAGCTGCGCCTTCTTGCCGAAGTAAAAGGTGTAGCAAGCCCTGGTAGTGGTAGGGGTAGTGGTGCTAGTGCAGCAGTAGGTGGCAGGCGTCCCGCTTGTGATGATGTTTTTTCAGCTACGTTCTACGGCGATTTCTCTGTGTTTGCCTTTTTTTATGTGAGCTCCCGGGGATGTTCGTCACTGCACTTCAATTCCTCACACAAAAACATTTGAAAAGTGCTGGCGGAGCTAGGACCTGAGGAGCCCTTTGACACGTGCGGATCCGCTGCTCTGCGTCGATCATCAAGTACTGTGCTTTCTCAAGACTTGGTTGATGTCTACCGAGTTCTTATAGATGAAGGTTCTTAAACTGGCATGTTCTCCTCTATGCCTTCTCTCCTGTAGCAAGCTTGGAATGCTTCCTCGCAGCGGTGGCGCATCCACTCCCGATGGTTGAGCATTTCACGCTTGTTGTTGTGGAGTTGATGCATGTAGAATGCCTGTGGTTCCTTTCTTCAACGTGCCGCGGCGCGCGTTCGCTCTGGTGACCCTCTTGAGCACATCAAGCAAGTTCTTTGTTTCCTTCTCTCAAGTTGCAAAGACAAACGAACTTTCGTCTCACCTCCTTTAGTGGTCCTCTATCTTTGTCTCGGGAAGCCTCCTGAAGGCTTTTCCGACCCTCCTAGCTGTAGAACAGCACAAGAGGGTTGTAAGAACTGAATGGGGCAAGAGAGGGGCTAGTGGTGCAGCTTCCTAAAGACTTCAGGGTCACAAATATCAGACTTGGAAACTGCAGACTCGTTTTGCGTTATGCTGCAAGTAGACCATTAGTGGCAGTGAGCAGTCTCAGGTCCAAAAAGGCCTGCACTCCTCCTCACCTTTACTGGTTGTAGCACGCTGGCGACCAGTTGGATGCACGCGCTTCTCGGTGTGCATTGGTTCCGCCGCTGGCGTGCTCCAGCATGGGCATGATTGCTGAGGTCAGGCGCATATTGACATCCTTCTCTCCCGCAGCAGCGAGCAAGACAGGACACCTGTACTTTCACAACATACAGCGATTACATGCAATATACATGATGGCTACATGCAATCATGCTAAAGGGCGTGGTACGCAAACGTACGCAACAGGATGGGAATGGTGATTTGTGCGACCCACAGGACGAACGGCATCTTGATGTCTTTGCAGCAGCATTCGCTAGGGCTGTCCAGGTCCACATCCCTTAGGCAATGGACATGCTGTAGTTCTGAAAATCCTGCCCGGTGGCGTTGCTTGGTAGCAGCTCAGTCAAACCCTGGCCATGCTTGGCCGCCTCTGGCTAGTTTTTCATTATCTTTTCAGGTACCTGAGCCAACTGAGTGGTCGGAAAGGCGCGGCTCGATGCGGCTCGTGTCAGAGCAGCGAGAGTTCTGCTACACAATTCGGCGATGCCTAGTGATGTTGCACGCCTTGCGCAACCAGATCACGGCATGGAATGTTTCTCCCGGCCCAGTCATGACTCTGCGTTCGAGCGATTGTTCAGGCCCCATGCGTGGAATCGTAGCGCTCATCAGGAACGGGGAAATGACGCAAAAACATATGACAAGGTGGTTTGAGGCGGGTTCGAGACCGCAGCATTTTGATATTTTTCAGCTGCGGAAAAGGTAAAGGTACGCTTCAATGCTGCAGCAGTGCACAAACCCATCAAACGGCATTCCTGCACTCAGAACCTTGCCCCGCCAAGCACTTCATTTTCCCGCCTGCTCTCCGGTATAAAGATACAAGAGAATCCCAGCTGACTTGAGAGAAGTAGACGTCCAGTTCCTTGCTGGTGTTTTTTTTTGTCGCAGAAGTTCAGCTTTCAGCTTTGGAGCTTGAACTGTTCCCTTGTATGTAATGGAAACGCATCGAATATAATGAGAATGGACAAGTGCTCTTTCATCCCCGCAAGGAAAAATTCAAGATCAAATCCACAGTTCAAACAAGGTAAATCTCCAGTTTCCTTCTTGATTGCGAGATGATTCTTTGGTTTAACTAAGAGCAAGTATGGTGAACGAGTGCATTTCGTCTTAGTTCATGCTTTCCGAAGCAGGTTTCTTCTGCTGTACCGTTCATCTGCATGGGAGAACATGAGGGAATGAACTCCTTCCAGGATTGCCGCTGGCAGACTCTCTAGAAAGTCCTTGGCACATATATATGCTGCAGACCCCTTCCACGCATCCATGTTCGAAGTTCACTAACGTAATTCAGGTAAAGGTACCACTTCGATTGGTTGAAGCCGTTCAAGTGCTTTCTAGAACTTAAACAGCACAACAGGCTTTAGTAATTCAAGCGAAATAACTGAAACCAGGTGCCCATTCTACAATTCATTGGGACCAAATAAACAGGAGGAGAGGCAACCCTCTTCATCTAAACCATAGAATGGGCCCCAAGTCCGATTAATAGGTTAGAGGATTAAGTATTGGAAGTCAAGGGGCAATGCTATTGTTTAATTGGCGTAACCATGTTTTGAACTATTTGGGTTTGCTGAAATACCAGGCCCACTACGTCACTACGGGAAGTTTATCTGGGGGTATGTTTGGGTGGCGGCGGTGCTGGTTGTGGCGGCGGCGGTGGTGGTATGGCGGTGCTGGTGTGTTTTGGTTCTGGTGCGTGGTGGTGCTGATGCCGACGGCGTGGTGGTGGTGGTGGTGGTGGTGGTGGTGGTGGTGGTGGTCGTGGTCGTGGTCGTGGTCGTGGTCGTGGTCGTGGTCGTGGTCGTGGTCGTGGTCGTGGTGGTTGTGGTGGGTGTGGTGGTTGTCGTGGTGGTGGTGGTGGTTGTGGTTGTGGTGGTTGTGGTGGTGGTGGTGGTGGTGG
>CAJNIZ010012891.1:146671-179535 GCA_905231905.1 Symbiodinium pilosum
ATAGCTGCGCGACAAGGCGCGACAAGGGGTATGTAACAAGCCCCGCGTTTCAAGGGTATGTAACAGAGGCTTGTCCGCGCGGGCCATCGGAGAAACCCCCAAGGCGCGTCTATGATGGAAGCGCTGCTAGTCGCTAGCAGCACCCGAGACCGCCTCCAGCTGGGCAACCCCAGCAATCACCGTGCAGGAAACTAAGACTGGACCTAAAGCTGACGGATGCTGACGGTGCAAATTCAAATTCAAGGCTTAATGCTAGGATACCAGCAGCATCCAGCAGCACCAGAGGTGCGTGCAATCATTTGAAAAGGGGAGTGGCATCATCTCGTAGTCGCCGTATAGGGTACCGGCAAAGCGGAAACGAGCAAAGTTCAGCAGCGGTAATCTAAGAGTGACATGCTTGGGGATCGCTCCTAGTCACGATTTTGCCATGTCATTTTTCGTAGTCCGCAGTATTTAAAGCTGAGGCAAGGGCAGCTGTGTAGCCTGCATCGGGCGTTCAGGAGCATTCTATCAGGTTAAGAAACGGCCACCCACTTCCTCTTAGGATGGAGGATCGAAAAGAGTTCGCATGCTCTCTGGTTTGATGGCATTGTTCGGCACGCTGTTTCCAACATGATTCACCGTTCGATTGGCCTTTCATGCAAGCAATCATTGGAGAATTCCATTGTTCTAACGGATCACGGAATCAAGCCATCGCGTGGCCAGTAGCCAGCACTCGTACGCAGTGGGTTCCACGATGTTCCACGTGTAGAGCCGCTTGGCTGCGGGGACGGGACAACGGCAGATGAGTGGCTCGAGGGGGTGAACTCGCCAACGTGTTCTTGGCTTTCAAGTTTTTCGATGTGTGCCGGTGTTTCTCAGACATTGTCAGCTATCCAACGGGATGATCAGACCTACCTCGCAGCATGGATTTGACAAGCTTGAAGGCAAAGAGGGCGTCACAAGTCAGCCTTACGCATCACCATTTTACTGCGGAAATGCTGACCTCATGGTTCGTCGATGCTTCTAGCCAGCACAGGCCAGCTTTGATTTGAGCAGGTGAAGGTGGAGTGCTGCGAAAAGACAGGTGGAGGAGATTGCCAGCAGCAAGCCTATCTTCTCGAAAGCAGTGGCCGGTTGCAGGATGCAAGCTTCGGCTCTGCATGCTCGGTTGCCATGCTAAGGATGGTCCACTGGAGTCATTTCTGGAGATGGACCGTAGAAGTCTCTGAACAGCCGTTTTGACCACCACTTGCTGGCATTTGCATGCTGTCCCCAGCAGGAAGCTGCTACCACGGATGCCTGCCGGCAAGGTCCTGGTTTCTGACTCGGAGCTCTCTCATCATCAGCTGTCTTGCCTGCGTGCTTTTGCTTCATGTTTCGGATGCGTGCTGTCATGTCAATCGTAATTTGAATCAAACCTCAAAGCTTCAGGTGGACGACGCGCGGCAGCATCTTGGGCAGACGACAATGTCTGTTTGCTCAGCTTCTGACTGGATGAAAAGAAACACAAATTTCCCATTTCCACCAGGTTGGCAAAAGGCGGAAGAGGCCGCTGTCTGCTTCACCAAGCAGGCTGTGATCATGGGCTAGCTCACCTGGCCTTGTCTGTCTTCATTTGTGTCTGGCTCCTTCGGGTCGCTGCAGGGCCATCAAGATTTCAAATGTTCCACCATCAGTGTCATTGAAGCACCTCCGGGATGCTCGGCCAATCTGTTCCTTTCAAAATTCGGATCGTCTCCTGCAACGAGCTGCTGAGGAGCTTTTTCAAAAAGGAGCTGGCCAGGCATGGCTTTGATCGTGTAGACGCTAGCAGGACTGAGAGTTCTTCCCCTTTTATGTGAGGTCGTGGATGGTGCTCAAGGAGAGACCGAACCTCAGCAACAGGGGATCGTTGCACACCTGATGTTGGTCGGTGGTGGCTTCGAGAAGAAATTCAGGTAAACATCGTTCGTTTGGTAGCTCTTCGGTTTCTTTGTCCGTGTATCGTCAGTGGAGATCACGATACGTTCAGTCAACATAGGTCAGACTTTGACTTAGCCATTGTCGACGTAAGCGTCCAAGGGTCCTTGTTGACAAACAGTGCAGTCTGAAACTGCAAGGTTTTCCGGATCCTGTTTCTAGGCTTCGGGGTGGCTAAGTTGCGTTACGGGCCACTTCAAGATGCAAGGTTAAAGGCAGGAAGCTTTCAAGCTGCAGACTCAGCGAAAACAAGCCAAAGACCTATGGCCTCTTCGGACACCTGAAAACGTGTAACGCAGTGAAAGGGTAAAGCTTGAAGCCCCAAGCACAAGCCAGAAGCGCTGGAAGCTTGATGATATATATATATATACATACATGTGACCCTTTCATGTTTGAAATTCCTTGAATGCCCAAACACGCACGGCGTGTTTTTCTTTACTAGTACTGACAAACCATCAGTTCCAGCACCAATTTCAGCGGCATTTCTGTTCTTTCCAGTTGTAAAACGCCGGCTGTAGTAGCACTGGTTTCAGTGGTGCCATGCGGCGCCAATGCCGTATAACGCGTCTTGCGTGAGGCACGGAGATGCCTGGCTGAAGTTTCAGCGCAGTCATGAGGCTGAGAAGGTGCGCCGCTCCTTGCCGCTCCTGATTGCTTGCTTTAAGTCAAGCCGAGTCAAGCCCTTGCTGGTAGGGGATGCGCAAGTAATTATGCATAGTATGCCATATCATTGCAACAACATCCACCCCACCAAGAAATACGACGATCGTAACCGGCCTTGACTCTAGCTATTCGGGCTCATAATGCTTGATGGATCTTGATGGCACCCAGACTTTCAGCTGAAATCAATCTGGCTGTGGTGTTTGCGAAGCAGCTCGAAGGAATGATTGCTCGTCTGTTGTTGGGGAAGATCGGCAAGAGCTACTGTAGCAGCAAATAAATGCTTGCATTGTGACGTATTTTTGAATGCAATGAGATTCGTGCAACACCAACCTTTCTTGGGGCAAGCCTAAGGGACTTACAGCCTGTGCTGCCTTGTGCTTGTTGGAAAGTTTAAAAGAAGACCTGGCTGACCTCTTGATTGAAAAGGCAGTTGAACTCTTCAGTGACGGGACGCTGGACGGCAGAACTATCAAGGCACGCAGTCACACAGACTAGTCTCAGCTCCTCGCGATGCGCAGGTGGCGGTCGTAAGCTTCCTCAACTGCTGTTGTGATGTCCTGCAATGAGACTGCTGGCAGGTTGAGCTGCAATGCCATCGAAGTTTGGCGAAGACGCCCAATGCAGAAATCCACAAAGCTGATGTCGCAGCTTTCGCTGTTTCCCCCCTTGCAGGTTCCTGTAAGCGCTTTATGGTTATGCGGTTCTGAAACTGAAAACATTGTGTCGTGGTTTGTACGACCTCATAAAGAAAGTCCTGCTTTGCTTTCTGCTTCGACCATGCATTGTTCAAGCGCAAGCCCTGAATTCCGAATCTGGGGATAGGGATCAACTGCGTGGAGTGTCCTCTAATTTTGGTCCGTAGTCCAGCAGGGGTGGAACCTCCTCGCATTCTGGCTTGAAATTGAGCTAATGCGTGGAGCGTCGTCGAACTGTAAGACCAAATCCAGCTCTCAGAAGGAGATCGTGGAGCAACGTCAGAAACATCCCCATCGAAGCTCAATTTATGCTGTCATTTCTGCATTTCATTTCTCATGACAAGTCGTAATATGTACTTGGCTCGTATGCGACTTTCAGCGTTGTCTGAGGAACCCCTGGCATAACACTTGGCTGGTACAAGCTATGTCAACGAACATCTCAGACACATGATTCCTTCATTTGGCTCAACCGTCCGCCAGCACCAGCGCAACTCTCCGTGCGATGCTTGCTGCCGCCGCAGAGAATACCGATACACCTGGTTGTTCTTGTTGCGGCCAGGCACACATGGCCGCGCCATGGCTGCCAAACGCCAGCTTTTGAACCCCCTGGCAACGACTACAGAATTTGCTGTTCGGACGCAAGCGAAGTCAGCACAAGTTGGCCCAAAAAAAGTGCCAAAAAGGGAACCTACACCTCGGACCCTTCCGCAACATAGAAATTCGGGAAAGCCACGCATGCGCCCTGAACATGTAGCGTGACAAGTGAGATGCGAACTTCCTTCTGCCGCCACTACTACTATTACTGCTGCTGCTGCTACTACTACTACTACTACTATTACTACTACTACTACTACTACTACTCCTACTACTCGTAGTACTACTACTACTACTACTACTACCACCAGCACCACCACCACGACTACTATTACTGCTTCTACTTCAACGTTTACTATTAACTGTTAACTAGTATTTCTGCTGCTGCTTCTTCTACTACTACTACTACTGCTTCTACTTCTATGTCCACTGTTAACTGCTATTTTTGCTGCTGCTGCTGCTGCTGCTGCTACTATTACTCCTAGTACTACTACTACTACTACTACTATCGCCGCCACCGCCACCACCACCACCACCACCACTACCAACAACAACAACAACAACAAAAACAATAACAACAACAAGAAACAACAACAACAGCAGCAGCAGCAGCAACAACAACAACATGAACAAATTTTCACAACACTAGTGCATCAACTTGCCATAGCCAGGTTCGAGATAGAGGTCGAGGAAAACGTAGTCTGCTTCTGTACCACTGGGAGGCTTGCACATGGATTCGGGTTAAATTCAACCAAGCAGGGGGATCAAGATGTTGGAGTTTCGATTCACAATCCAGTCAACTCTGTTTGCAACATAATTGATCAAACCGCAAATGGAAAACATGTCCGCAAATGGTTGCACATGCCCAAAATGAAATGACATGTCTCAACTGCATGTTTCAAATGCAACTGCAAATTGGTCAAGCAAGCTTGGCAACATGTCTGGTTGCTGGCTAGCAACATGTGTGATTGCAAAGCACTCTGATTCAAACGCCTGTCTGTATGTTGGAGCTCCAAGTCGCAATCTGAATGTCAGCACTTTCTAGAATAGTAGTAACTACATTGCACTAGTCGAGAAGCAACAATCCGGAACTGTACGGCATAGCAATAGATGTGAACATATCACTCCTCAGCAGGTACACGGAGGTGATCAATCTCCGCTTCCCCCATGGTGGATAGCTTCGTTGGCACAGGTACCACAATGGGCCTGTGCCCCCTGCCTGTGTAAACTGTTGACTTGTAAACTGTCAACTTGCTACAGCTTGTGAGGAGCAAGAAGACGAGTCCTCGGACTACCCTTAGGTTTCGGTCAGGGTTTAACAACAACAAAAACCCCATAAAGGGGCCAACAATACAGCACTAGCACCGACATGTGTCATTCAAGGGTAATCACCTGCGCAAACCGACATAGCTTGGTATGAAACGCACTACGTCTCCTGGCTTGTTGCCAGAGCTGAAAAGCCTGAGTCATCACGCGATAACGGCTTCTGTGCATAACACGTTCCAAAACTGGCATCAGTTTACGAAGGCCATCATGAATATGCTGAGCAAACTCTCCAGGGCTATCATCAGAACTACTGGCGTCAAGGCAGTGAGGTTCCACTCTCATACACTTCCTGCGAAATCGGCGAAAACATCCGTGCGATTGTCGTTGTTGCACTTCACGATCAACGGCTTGCTGGAGCTCAGTCAATTGAACATCTGACATGGCATGGAGCTGAGAAGTCCACTGTATAAGGAGTCACATGAGCCACCCGTTTTTCAAATCTGGGCCCCACATACACCCACCTGACATCAAGCATATGTTCAGCATGCTCCCAGTAGATATTTGTGCACAACTCCTGCCATCCAATGGAACATTGGCTTCCGCATCTGCATGGCATGTGGCCATGTAGTGTTGAAAGCTTCCAAATGCAATCATGGCACAGCCATGCATCTATGGGGGGTGGATGCTTGTTTGGTCTTTGGTTCGGCCCTGGATGCTTCACAACATGGACGCAAAACTGACCAACTCAATGATGAGCAAGCTGCTCGCGATTTCAGCATAGATGCAAAGGGAAAGGATACGCTCGAACATGGACATTGTTATCCTTTTGGCATGGATGCCCTGGGAAAGGATGCACTCGAAGATGAACGTTATAGCACTGGGTACTTGAGCCACGGCGTTTAGGGCTTTAGGCTTTAGGGTTGAGGGTGTTTGGAGCTTAAGGCCAGTTGGCTGAAATTTTCAAGAGCGAACATGTTGAGAGCTGAAGTCCAGAGCATACTATCGCTCATCAAGTCAGATGCTAGCATATAAGCAATCCGTGGGCAGAAGATCAGAGCCCCACACCATCACACCTTGCCTCGAATACAAAAGAAGCTTACTTTCCTCACTCAACAATGACTGTGAAACTCTGTTGCCATGAGGGCCATTGCTATATGATAGATTACACTTGGATAAATCATGATTCTCCAACAGAACCACCCTCCAGTACATTGTGATCGGACGGTAATTGCCATTGCATTCAACCTGCTGCTGCTGCTGCTACTGCGGCGGCTGTTGCTGCTGCTGCTGTTGCAACTACTAACACAACTGACTATGGAATATTTCTGAGGATTGTTGCAAAGTAGTGGAACCCTTGATCTCAACGGCGCTTGCCTTTTCATCCACACCTCATCTGAGGCCCGGCTACCCAAGTACGTACAATAACTCCCCCCCCTCCCCAAACGTCAACTGCAGGACTCTGCACACCTGACATATCCAATGATTGGGGTCACAACCATTTATGGGTTACAACCTAAACCTTAAGTCCTAAACACTGAACCCAACTATATGGGCCAGTACGCCCTAAACATATTTGGGGTCTGGAAATGTAACACTGAAAATCAAACGTTTCCAAGACTGGAGTACCAAAAGCACGAAACTCCAGGTGAGTCTGGGACTTTTTCAGCACAACATTCGAGCTTCAAGAATGCACATGATCACTGCGGCACCTACCTGGCTGAGATGCATCCCGTTGCCCAGGAGCTGGCACGCCTCACGCATAGCGTAATCCTTTGGCAGATCCCGCAGAGATTTCCCAACCACGCCAAGCCAGCGCGAATCCGACAGCAGAGCAGGCAAGCCTTGAACCCCCATGAGCTCGACAGGAAGGAGTAGCCTGTCAGCAGAAAACGAGTATACTTTCGAGTTGCGAATGATTGTAGGGATGCAGTGGCTGACGTTTCCAAATTTGACCGTCTGCGCAATATCAGCAAACTCATCACAGCGCGCAGACCGCCCCTTTCCAACCAGCTCCTGACGAAAGGCTTCCATACGGCCTTTATCAGCCACATCCATCACCATCTTGCAGAGATGCGGTCTGCCATCAGCACGTGGAGGGATGCCTCGTGCATCTGCCATGTCCTGCAGAAACTTCACCTGATCGTCAGCGGAGCTCTGTAGAAAGACACTGCCAGTAACCTCCAGCGTGCAAAACGCCAGCTCAGCCAACGAGTCGAGAGTGAATGACAAGTCTGTTTCACCATGAAAGCTGATGATGACATACTGCCTCGGCCGATTGCATGGAATGCCACAGTCGACTGGGGAAAATGCAACAGGCTGAACATGCACATCTTTCCCAAAGCAGCTTTGAAAAAAGGAAGCAGGCATTGCTGGCACACATTCATTCACAATGTAGTCTGGGCGCCGGATGTGCTTCATAGAGAAGCACCACGAAAACATTGCCATATTTGCTTCATCAAGAAAGCGGAGAAGATGTCCGCGAGTAGAAAACGGTGTGCAAGTGTTGCCACCAACATCCAGCCACAGTGTGTCCTCGGCTGGAGCTGGATGCCATCTGCATTGTTTCTTGCACCTGTAACAATAAGCTGTGGCCTTGAAAGCTGATGCATTGTTATCCAGAAATCGCAGGGCATACTCCAGGAACTGATCGGATACGCTCTGCCAGACCTTGGCTTTCTTTGCCCCTGTCAAACCCTGCGCCTTTGTTGTGGCCTCTGCAACAAATTGTTTCTGGGCTTGCTCAAGACTGTCCCAGACACGGCGCTCAGCACGATGCAATAAGTTGCCAAACACGTGGGTGCTGTCCAAGAACTGGTGGCAAGTCTCTTGGACTTCGGTGGCAGCATAAAACTCAACATGCATGTTGCAGCCAATGTCTGCAAAAGCTTCCCGTATCATTCTAACTGCAGTTTCTGCCATGCCCACTCCACTGAAAGCTGTGGTGAGCACAATCTTCATTTCACAATCCATATTCTTGTTTCTGGCCTCCATCATCTTGCAAGCTCGCTGAGCCATGCGCAGAGGCCAACTGAAAACCTCCTCATACGTTGAAGGGCCTGTCGGCAGGCCTGGGAGTTTTGCTGATGCAGCCCTAGCAGGCTTCGCCAGGCTAAGTGTAGGCCCATCCGCATGGTCAAAACTGAGGCTGCGCTTCATACCCGGAAATCAGCATAGCATATGGCAAGCAAGCTGAGGCGCATCTAGCAGCACCTTGACAGTTTATCTAAGGCACCTTTGAACATAATCGCACGCCTGCGTGGCTGAATGCTCATCTTAGCCAACGTGAGGGGTATTGGTATTCGCACAGGTGCACACAAGACAGCGCCGCACCAGCCCACAAAAAAAGAAAGCACAACAAAAGGAAACATGTTGAGTTCACGTTGCAAATCGCTAGCTCCAAGGACCTTTTGCTGGCAGTCAGAAAGCCTGATGCAATGGTACGCAGGTGCATCGCAGTGCGCCATTTCGCACTGGCTAACGACGCGAACCGCATGAAAACTTAAATGTTGCTGTCTGCGAAAAACTCCTCTTCACACTGCTTCATGCCCTGCCTTTGCCCAACATCATGGACGGCACTTCGTTTGGCAGCAAAAGCACTAGTCACTTAAAGCTGCAGCGGTTGCTAATCAAATGGGGCAACTGACCTATGAAGCGGCTGCAGGGGCAGCAGCTGGAGCTTCGCGTGACTCAGGCGCCTCGGGCGCTTGTGTAGTCCCTGACGGTGCTGTTGCAGCAGTCGCTGGTGCTGGCAGCGCTGGAGCCTCTGGCTTGACCTTTTCCTCCTCCTGGTCCCCAGGCTGCACCAAAGCCTTCTCGCTATGCTCAAGCATCTTCTGCAAGATGGCATCCCCTTGAGCCCACGAATTTCCCAGGATTTTTAAATCCTGGCTGTGTTTCAAGGTCAGTGGAGGCAGGCCAACTTTGAAGCCGACCCAGCAATCAGACCCTACAATCCGCTGCGCGAAGAGCCACGCAGGTGGAATGTAAAGGCCATGACCCTGGCAAACAGGCAAAGTGACATGAAGAGATCTAACTGAATCTAGCCAATCACACACACAGGCACTTGGCTCCTTTACCGCTTAACCTTGTGAATCGCACCCATTATGCATCTGGTGCCTTCTTGACATTGGCTGCGAAGATTTGGCCGCCATCATCTGAGAATGCCTTGAGCGTTGTCTGCTCAATGCCTGAGATCTTGTGCGTCTTGCCGAGGAATCGCAGCCAGGACGCAGCGTTCACCAGGATCAAATGGCAGACGCCACTCATTGCCCAGCGCACAGCACCTGACCGCTGCAAGGTTGGGTGTTCCGTTATGGGCAGTTATGGGTTTACCACTCAGGGGCTCAAGGGTTGTTTAAGATAAGGTGCGGGTTAGATGATTTTCTCAGGCACACATGCTAAGGCTAAGAACGTTCGAAGGAATGTTCACGTGTTAAGCTCAAAAGGCAAGGCCCCACCTGTATAGGATTTCTCCGGTGTGCACTTCACTGTGTTCTTCCCGATGATAACAGCCATGACTTCCAAGGCCGAGGCAAGGTCAGAGTCCATGTTGTTGCCGCACTTGCCGAGAGGGAAGATTTCCAGGGCCCGAGCTGCAACCAAACCTTTGGCTTCAGCGGCAGGACCGAACTTCTTGTGGGCCCCGTCCAAGCGGTTGGAAGCATTCTGGTTTGTGAACTGTTCTTTGAACTCAGAGATCATGAAAGTATGCACTTAGGGGGCCTTGCGCACCCTGTCTTCACCATCTGGCGAAAGCTGCAACAGAAGCGGAATGTCCCAATCAGGCCCGTGATCCACCCCCTCCTTGGCCTCTGGCACTTTCAAGAAGTGACCTACCAAGCCAAAGAGCTTTGCTGAAGTTTGCATGGCAGCAGCACCACTGCTGTTCTTTGCCTGACGTTGCTGCAGAGCTGTTTTCGCAGCCTTGACGCCGCGAGCGAGATCATTGATGGCGCTCTTGCACGCCTGCATCAATTCGTTCAAGGTATCCTTGATGTCATTGCATGTCTTCTTAGCTGCTTCAATGCCAACTTCATCAGTGGCATCTAGAACCTTGTTTGCTTCATCAGCCCAGGAGTCAAAGGTGCTCAGGGAGCGGAAGGACTTGCAGGGAGGAGCATTGCCAAGCTGCTTCAAGGCATCTGCTGTTGCAGTGGATGCAGCACTTCGACCTGGATCTTCCGCATCAAACGAAGCTATGTACTTCTCTAGATCACCCTTTGTAGCCAGACAGGCTTCCAAACACGCAATGCGGGTTGCACCAATGCGATTCTCACCCTCAAGGTTTGGTTGGGAAGCATCAGGCAAGCTGCCCAAGTCAGATTGGGCAAACTGCCAGTCAGTACACAGCTTTGTGGCTTGCGTGCGAACCTTGCTACGAGCACCGTCCAAGACCTTGAAAGCTTTGTTGACCTCACGATCTCGGTCAAACCAAGCCTTTCTTTTCCTGCCCTTGCCTTTCTCCTCCTCGGCCTCCTGGTCATCGTCGTCGTCTTCCTCGGCATCATCTGCAGCAGGCTTGTTTTTATCAGGCATGCCGTGATCCTGTGGGAGGAGGTCCTTGACATTCCCTAGCATGGAGTCAATGCCAGACTGGCCGCCGGCATTGAAGATGCTGGAAGAGGCATTTCGCAAGTCAAGTGCACCAGAAATGCGATCGTGATTAGAAAACAAGCCCTTGGCAAGCTTTGCAGCATCCTCGGCAGTGCCCTTCTTCACCTGTTTGCCGTGGCTAGTGATCAACCTGAGGCAAGGAAAGATGAGAATCGCAGCAGGCAGATATGAGGATTCCAAATGGCATGTTACGGGGAAATAGCAACTCAAACTTCAACTAAGGCAGTGGCTTGGATCTGGCATAGGAATCGCTGGTGTCCACGAAGTCAGCCACACGTACGGGAAGTCGAAGTGTACTGCCTTCGGGGCCTTCATGATCGTGATCAAACTCTGCAAAGTTGGCCTCCATATCATTCCATTTGCGCTCTGCTTCCGCCTGGCTTTTGGCCCCGCCAGCCACGGACTTCCAGTGCTCGATAGCCTGGAGTTTCCACATGAGCTGGTCACGCCCAGTCTTTTTGATCTTCGAAGTTGATTTGACAATCTCGATGTACTCGATCAAAGACCAGGCCTCCTTGCGATTTCCCCCTCGCGTAGGGCCATCTGCGCTTGCCATCTTCATGGCCGCGAAGTAGGACTCCAACATCGCCTTCTTGGCTGCAGGGTCCTCCAGAGTGTTCGTAAGCCACTCTGTCTGCTTCTGCTTTCGTGCCTTTTTGGAGATGTTGTCCAACGCAGCTTTGCATTCCATGCAATTTGCCTGATTCAAAGCAAACTCCTCACAGGGTTTGACCTTCATACAAGCCTCGCATGCTCGTGAACTCCCCTTCTTGCCCCCCTTGTGACGGGCTGCAGCCTTCGGCTTCTTGCCACTGAGCGTTTCCCTCTCAGCAGCCCTCCTGGCAGCGCGGCTTCTAGGAGGGGTGGTCACTTGCTTTGGTTCCGCTTCTTCAGCATCAGACTCATCAAACTCCATTGCTGAAGCATTGACAACCACCAGCCACAGGCTGGAGGCTAGCTTGCAACAAGCAAATCAACATGGCGCTGCAGGTCAAGGAGCGGCTTCCGCTTAGGTGGGGCTGAAATCGCAGTGGTAAACTTCGAGACAGCAAGCTGTCACCGGTGTCAGAAACAACTTTCAGGGGTGGTTGCAACAATGTCGTGACAGCAAATACAACACAAAGCAGCAAGCACCCGCTTTGCCAACTGCACTGAGCTGCACTCAACATTTTTGCATGAGGAGTCCTGCTTTTCTTGTTGCAAGTCTCTGGCGGAGAGCTGTGTGGAACTAGTAAGTAGGTCATGAACCTCTAACCCCCTGACCTGAAATGCATCTTTAAGTCAAGTATAAACTGGGAGGCATACATGCACGGGTTATCTCCATGGGTGACCCACTTATTAAGTCCAGACAATCTGCAATGGCTGAGCGCACAAGGCCGGCATGATGTGAAGGCCCAAGCAGCTCTTAGCTGCCCCATGACCACGGTTCGAGCTCCTGTCAGGCAAGCTGTGGAAGTAGCTCAAAGGCTAAGGTTAGAGAGAAATAGATTACCCTAGTCTGAGAATTTCTGGATTTGTGCGGCCGGCTAGAGAAAAATCGTTTTCGCAAAGTTTTGGTCCAGATTTCAGAAAACCGACGAAAATCGCAATCGATCACAAGGTTTTGGGCCGTTTCTCGATTTCGATGCTAAAACGGAAATTTGCTCGACCATGCTCGACTTGGGCCCGGGGTTGCTCGACCATGCTCGACTTGGACCGCCTCTTCGCTATGAATTGTGCTCGACCATGCTCGACTTGGGGGTCCTGGGTTGCTCGACCATGCTCGACTTGGGCTTTGGGTTGCTCGACTCCAATGGCCTCTTCCTGACCCTCCCTTTTCCTTGCTCGAATCCAACGGCCTCTTCCTTGCATTCCCTTGGCCGACCTTCCTCCCAGAATCGGACCAAAACCCTCGTAAACAATCGCAAACCATTCGAACCTTCAGAAAAAAACACTCTCCATTGTCTTTCCATCCCTAAAGGGCCACCAGGCCACCCGCCCACGCGCGCGCCCATCCAGACCCACCCAGCCACCCCCATTCTACCTTTGGCAGCCAAAGAAGAGGAGCCTAGCTGGGCTTTTGCTTTCTTGAGGCACGCAGACGAGACATGCGCAGCCGAAGCACAGACCACATGTCTGAACTGTCTGAACTATCATTCTGGGTACTAACATGCACATGGCATTGAGAGGCCTGTATACACTGGCACGCAATCGAATAAATGAGCTCAGGTCTAATTGGGGGGCCCACACACCTACATCGCAATCCACATGCCACATTGCTCATCTTAAACATCACAGACGACAGCAATGCCTCCACGCCAGACAGGCACTCCAGAGGAAGGCGGAGTAGACAAAAGATCCTGGCCACGCATTGTGTTCATGTGTATCAAGTTTTCATAGAAATCTTGACTGCGCAGAGCATTCAAGGACACCAGCTCCAGTATGCACACCAGCTCTGTGACTGACCCGACCACCCATAGTACTCATTGCCCAGCCTGGGCATCCACAACGAAAACCTCCCGAAGACGATGAGGTCGAACGGCCCCTGCCAACATTTAGGGTTTGTAAGGCTCTGGGTTGAGGGCTGAGGATTTCGGGGCTACAGGAAGGCTGAGGCTTAACTTGCAGGAGCACAACCACAACAGAGCAACATCAAACAACCAAACTACATGTTGACACCGCGGGCCATGTTTATTTATGATCTGCCTTCAACGGCTGCTGGAAGTTGATGAGCTTGAAGACGATGAAGACGACATCCTGCAACATCAAATGAGAATCAAGGCTTTTTGCTGCGGTAGAGGAACCAACACAGAGATCTCGCAGGCAGCTACATCCAAGCAGCAGGTTTCATTGCAAGGGCAAAGCTGTCAAGTATCCTAGAGCGCATACACACTGAACTGAAGAAACTTGCTAAAACAGACTGCACACATGCTCCCAGCAGCAAATCGCAAGGTGCGCAAATCGCAAGCTGACCAGTCCTCCCAACATCATCGGATTCTGGATCCGAGGCAGCTTCATCAGATGCACTGCGCTGACGCCGCTTGCGAGCAAAGGGTTTTGTTGTGGCTTTGGGTTTGGGTTTCACTTGCTTCGCCTTTGCCTTGGGTGCTGAGCGAGCTTTTGCTTTGCTTTTGGGGGCTGACACGTGGGCCTCTTTATCTAACTCCTGATCTGTCTTGGCCTTTGCAGGCGCCTGCACCTCTGCTAAATGAAGTTCACCAGCTGCAACTGTCTCTGCATCTGGCGCGAGGTCTGGGGCACAAACATGATTCAAATGATCTCTTTGGCGGCTATACAAATCGTAAGCCATGGCCCAACCTTTGAGAGCTCTGACACATGCATCAAACTCTGAGTTTTCAGCATTGCGCAACTGAATGTATTTTTTGCAGCCGGTGCTATTGTTTTTTTTTTTATGAAAGCAACATGTCACCTCGAGTCCCCCAAAAGTCCGGCCTCTGGCCTTGTCAGGTTTTTTGTATGAAACGCGGAACAGGCCAAAGGGCTTCAAAGATCCTGCGAAGTCCACGATTTCTTCTACATCATTTGGCACTTCCGGGGGCTGCGCAGGACCTGCTGAATTCTGGGGAGGGGTAGCAGGCGCTGCCTCTACATTTTGGTCAGGCGGGTCAGGCTCTTCTAGAAGCCTCTCTAACTCTTGCAGAACTGAGTCGGCTTGGGACACGGGGCTTGCTTCCTCTACAGGCTCAGCCGCACACACATGATCATCCAAGGCACGGCGTTTATCATTCGGCTCCTCGTCAACATCTGCTGTCAATGCTGGCAACTGCTCAAGCGGCGGAAGGCGAGGCAAGATGCGGGGGTAAACTACAGATGGCTTAGGTGCCCAGTGAGGGACTTGCAAGACTTTATCTCCCAGAAGATTGTCAGCAAACAAGAGGCAGCACAAGTACTCAGAAGGTACTGCGTGAGATTGCGTGTAGAAGACTTTCTAATCCCCTAAACGATAAACCAACTGCTTGCGGGCTTTTGTTGCAGCAGGTAAACAGCCCCACCGCCAACCTTGCTGTTCCAACGCCAGAATCAACTGCATTGTGTCTAGATGCACTGCATCCTCCAACGATGGAAAATCCTCAAGGCGACATACAGGACGCGGGTTGCACAGCCTTATGTACCAGCCTGTGGCATCAGGAACACGATGATCATTGCCAGGGCTCCACTGCAACAACTTCTCACGCACATCACAAGACTCAAGGGCTTGCGTTAGCTGCGGCACAGCTCTTGAATTCACATCAACGAGCACAACATCAGCATTGTCCTGAGAATTCGCAGCTACAGGGTGTAGCGTGATGACCAATGCATCATGTGAGAACATAGGCCCTAGAGCAACAGGAGAAGGAGCCGTCTTCAACCTAGATGGCTGGGAATGCAACACTCGGAAGAAATGCCTCGAACCTGTGGACCCAGAATCAAAAACCTCAGAGCTGCCAACCTCGGCTGAACCTGCGTTGCTCACAAAGGCCTGCAGAGAATAAGTATCTTCAACTGGGACAGAATAAACCTGGCTAGGGTCAGCGCACATACGCAAATGCTCGACAACGCACCTTCTCATGATTGCGTCATATGTTCGGGGGACCTGCCGGTCCTGCAAGTGAAGGGCATCCACACGCTTCTTGTTCTTCTCTTTTTGGCGCACATGAGAAGATGCATCGAAGGTTTCAAACTGCTCCTGAAGAGTGCATCTGTGCATGATGTGCACCAAAGCTTGCAACCACGATGATGACTGAAAGTCTTTAGCCTGCACAAGTTTGACACATTCGGCGTGCAGGCTCAAGTTCAGGGCCCCAACTGCCTTCCGCGCATGCCTAGAAATATCCATGAGTTCTAACAACCGGGCCTTGAAACCTTGCTGCTGCATTCTGCGCAATATCTCAGGAAGCCTGACCGCCATACTGACCCTGCTGGGCCCGAGAGCAACATGTTTCGCGGCGATTTTCACGTCTTTATGCATGCCTTCTATGACCCTTTCTACGACCGGCACGAACTTAAGCTTGGCAACAGCACTTTCAAGCTCTAAAGACATGTGGCTGCCGGCAATAAAATCTTCGAGACTAGCTCGCAAAGGGCCAGATAGTAGTGGTGGCTGAGTCCGCAAAGTTTCCAGGGTATTTTTTGCCAGAAATCAAACTTTTGCACCAATCCAAAATGCAAGTAGGATTTTGCTTGGTTGAACTCCGATTCTAAAGATTGGGACTCGGAGTCACTGAGCTTGCTGCGGCGACCCTCCGAATCGCAGCCCTCCAAGAAGGTGGTGTTAAAGAGATGCTGCCAAAACTCAGGCCAATAGGCCAAACGCTTGTGAAGATCAGAGGTAAGGTTATGGATTAAGTGAAGGGCTCCGGGGACTATTAGAACCTGGGGCATTAGGGGGGCAGGGGCTGGGGCAGGCAACGCTGGCACGCTTGGCAAAGGCTGCTCCTGAACATCATCATGCACATCGGTTTCCAGTGGGCTCTGCAGAAATGATGGCAAAAGTGACCGAAAGTCCATTGACATGAAAGCTGGGATGCCAACTTCAACCCCCAAGTCTGTTGTCCAACTAACGAAGTTACTTAGGTGCTTCCCTAGCGCATCAACACTGCTACTTTCCATGGCGGTGGAATACAGAAACGCGGCTGCCTTATCTTCGACTGACGTTTTCGCATGGCCCATGGCCACAGGCAAACAGGCATGATCCTGAAGACAATCATTCAACAAAGAATGCAACCCTGCAACTGATGACAAGTCAAGGGACCGGGCTTCAAAATGATCCTCAAAATCAGGCCGACCCTGCACAAGCATATTGACTGCACGGTAAAGGAACAAGATGTCAGCTTGGGAGCAGGATGCGTGGCGCAGCATCAACCAGTCGCGTCCACTTTGCGGGGACGAATCTGCCCAAGCCCAATGAAACGCAGGCTCACTAGACCAGAACTCTCTGGCCCACATGGTGAATGCGAGATCTAGGTATGTGCTTGCTCGACGCAAAGTTGCCTCTTGGGGGAACTGTCTACTCAAAGCCTCCAAATCTAAAGAGGGTATTGCAAGCTTTGCAGCAAGTGGCACGGCTTTTTTAGCATGTTTTGGAGAGTTTAAGCAAACTGCGAAAAACACTGCATGAAACAGCGTTTCTGTGCTATGGGAATGTCTCCCATCACCCATCAGACCAGAACTTACCGTCTCCATCCAACCCGCTACACCCTGGAAAAGACGAAGATTAGCTTTCCTTTCTTTGGGGTCCTGCACCAATGGCAGAAGCTTCTGAGCCAGGGCGCGAACATGTTCTGCAGCCTGGTCCAATGTCTGACAGCTTAAGACGGCTGGTATCAAGTCCTGTTGCTGATCTGTTGGGGGATCCAAGAATTCTACGCCATCACAGTCATCACTGTCAACATCTTTGGCAGCATGAACATGCGCTGAAGACACTTCTGGCGGAAAGGCACAACCTGGGAACAACTTGCATGGAAGTGGCCAAGTATTGTGTAATGCTATGGAAGTCCAAGCACCGCGGGCGATCAAAGAAACTACGGGGTCCAAAACTGGAAATGCAAGGGGTCTTGCGAACCTGGGCTGAGGCCACCTTGCCAAAGCTGTTGCTGCCGTGCATTGCTCGGACTGCGTGGAATCATTTATGAATAAGGAACCAGTCAAACTTGCCAGGTCTGCAAATTTCAGGCGGTTGGCAAAGAAGGGTGCAAGGGGGAAGTTACGCGAATCAAGAGCTTTTGCTTCAGTGCATTCAGAATGCCGCAAACCAGTGTGAATAGTAAAGCTTTCTTTGAACATAAACCGCTCTTGGATCTCAATGGTGAAGCCATCCCCTGAACCTCGGAAGTAGCTCTGCCAAACACGCAATTCTTGACGCTTGCACTGCGCCAGCACATCATTGAAAGCTATCCCTGGCTTTGCCAAAACTAACCCGAGGACATTATAAGAACTCCGTCTGATTGAGCTGCGTTCGATTCTGTGCGTCTCAAGCAAACATTGCAGAAAGCCAGATGTCGGGAAGCTAAGCCTGCGCCGCTTCACACCTGGCTCATTTACTGATTGCCGCTGGCGTATGTCTGGCGCTTGCACCAGTAAGAAAACTGCCATGAGCCACCAGCTCAAGACCAGCATAGCATGGATAGTTGCATGCCTAAAGCTACAAGATCATTCATCATCCTGGAAAACTTGACAAACCTTTGCACAATGGAATTGTGACTGGTTTTGGCAAAATCTATTACAAATGGACTTGTCTCAAGTTCCATGAACAAAGTTCCGTCATAACTCCTTCACTGGAGCCTGCAAGCAGCAAGGGATTTCATGTCAGAAGTTCTTGCAAATTGATGGTGACAAGATAACCAACATAGCCCCCAAAAACTTCACAAAGGTAAAATCGCTCAACGAAGCTGTCAAACGCAGCTTGTCTGGATTACCGCTCCACAATTAGCCATGCGCATACAGTTACACTTGCAAAACGCATTGAAGTTCACCTGCGCTGATAAAAATTCAGCCGCAACCGAACCCTACACCTAGCCCTGACGCCTGACAACAAGCACTCCACAAGCCCAGAGCCTGTTTGCGCGGTTGAAACTTGAAATGTTGGAGGCCTATTTTTTGTTTCAGGGTTAGGGGTTTAATTTAGGGTTTAAGGACTCAGGGCTTAAGGTTTTTAAGGTTTGGTTTTTTTCAACCCTTTTTCCCCGTGAAACAGCAATAGTGATGGTCAGGCCCTACAGGAGGTTCAATGCATCGTCTCATGCATGAGGCGGTGCCTTTGTGGTCTGTGGAAAACCGTCATTTTACATCCCTCTGGGTCAACAACTTGTCAACCAGCTAAACATCCACGAAACTCACCCAAAACCAACTGGAAAGGCAACTTGCAAGCTGCCATTGAGCTGGATTCCACCTGCGCCCCAATAAGTTGCTGTAGATGAAATGTGAAATGGTAGAAGAGAACCTGGGAGCATCCTGCACCCTATCTCCTGTCCTAAGGGCGGCACTCCGCGAAACCTTATAGTCCACTGGCAAACATCATCGGTCATGGCAAAATCTACTTAAAGCTTGAACAAAAAAACCTACAGAAACATTGTCAAAGAGATGCATGCACTGGCTGTTCGCAACTTGCATCAAAATCCGGCACCTATGCAGCAACTCAATTTCAGTTTCATATATCATACGCCAAGTCATCAACTGCTTCAGAAAGACGAAGCCCAAAGCATGGGATTTCCATACAAGAGCAAACCAAAACTCATCCTTGAATCGATGAAACGCCCCTGGCCGCCATATCACGCCGCTGATGGAAAAGGCACCGGCAATGTCGGTGGTGTTCTTCACCCCTAGCACAGGTACGATTGCAGTGAGGCGCTTGACACCTCCATTCGCATGAGCATAGGTCCGTCGGGAACTGCGAACTCTGAGTTAGAATTTCCGCAACTCGATGGCAAAATCTGATTGCTACCCTGACGGGTAGGAACTGCTGAAGCATTTGCGCAAACATCTGGGCGCCTTCCTCGAACTGAGCATCCGATGTCCGAGGCGTTGCGTTAGCACTTGACTCTAAACCTTGATATGAAAAGATCTCAAGTTATGCAAATGGACAAGAAAAGCATTAGACCAAGCTGCAAGACATGGTTGTGCGCGATCAAAGGTCAACAACGCTCAAGCAGAAAATACACATTGAGTATGAGCACACATTTTCATCCGCAAACAAATCTTCAGCTGCCATCATCCTTCATGGATGTAGGGTAGTCAAACTAAAGTGCATCAGACTGGCTACAAAGCCAAAGGAAGTCTAACAGTTCCTAAAGCAAGAAAGCGGCTGATCCTACCAGAGAACTCTCCTGTGTAACGAAATTGGTCATCATCAACCTCCTCGAAATCAATGTTCCATCTGACGGATATATGCACCAAGCGAGACACCATCAAAAACTCACTGCCACGTACTATTTGAGCACAAATGCGGTACCATATTGAAGAAACCGCTGCAAATTGAGTGAGTGCAGTAAGCGAGAGATCAGTTCCGTAAACAAAGGCCTTGTGGCCAAAGCGTGACAATCTTTGAAAGACGTGGGTGGTAGTCGGTGGTGAGAGATGCCGAAACCCACCAAGATTGGTCAATACCCGATTCTCCTGCAGCCCAAAGCCTATGTCCACTCCATCGTGATCATGAAAGTAAGGTTGGTTGGGAGCCATAAGCCCCTCTGGAACGCGAATGATCGTGCTGTCCAATGGTAAGAACACGTCCGGAATGGTAGATGACAACCGTATCTCGCGACGAAGCACAAAATGCACCACTTGAGGTAGAAATGGTTCCATTGCAAAATGAAGAAAAGCTAACAAGGCGAGGCCTGTCTGAGCACAAGCTTGACTTGGTCAATAAATTAGTAATGCACTAAACATGGCAGCACAATATCAGAATGTGTCCTCTGCAGCTACATGTCTCAAGCAATCACATCATCAATTGAACACAGATGAAAATACGAAAAGTAGAGCAAAATTTTCTTCGATCAAAATCTGGCACATGCGCAGTCAGAAACTAGGTTCAGAATCAAAAGGCTAGACGGCTATCAGTTCCTGAAAGTGAAACCGGGTTGGCCTCATAGAATCGATTAGTGGGATTATCATGGCGACAACGTAAGTAGAAGATCAAGTCGTAGGAGCAGTGAATCTCACACTGAGACGATCCATCCAACACATCTAAAAAGTCCAGAGCAGAACAATGTCGGCGAAGGTAGCGTACATCCACTCTGGGAGACGTACATCCGAGGGCGAAGCATCGTCTGAGAAACCATCTGGACACCGCCAGCATTGGTAAGATCCGTGCTGGGCGGAATTGCTGAGCTCGCAGAAGTACATGAGGCACACAAAAGAAAGATCTAAGACCAGCGCGAAAGGTGTATGGAAACGTCTGCAACTCAGCTCGGACCGTTCCACCCAATCCTACCTGATGTAACAAGTAGTGTGTCGCAAAGTCAAGATCATCCACGTCCCTGGATGGTGGTGAATCATCTTGCTCCTCATCTGAAATGGGACCAAGGACATCACTTGGAATCCTGTATGTCACCCGCAGGGTGACGTACTGAAAAAACACAAACGAAAGAATATCATCCCCGGAAGGATGAAATCGTAGAAGATCCATCAGTGGGCACAGGGAAATAGCCTAGAAGAAAAGAGTAAGAGAACATGGTCAGATTAAATTCCATGATACGCAGATCCGCACTCACCAGACACGTTGCCATGAGCATGACTCACACTTGACGGCAGGAATCTCAAACAACCAGACATGTAGCTCATCATGAACAACTGCGTCAAAGGATTGCATCATACAAAATGCAGTCACGGCTACTTCAGAACATGCAGTCACTCAGGCTTTTCTCTCACCAGAACACAGCAATGCCCGTTGGCAACGAACTAGCACGACGGAAAGAGTATCTGCCATCCTTTGCTCTAATGGCATCAAAGAATTGACTGGCAACGGCGTCCGCCGGCACTCCTCCATGCTGGATCGTGCAATGCTTCAACTGCCGAAGTCCAACAAGGCACGTGATACAATAGGGCCTTGGCGACCCTATGCCGCCGTACTTCGAGGCTGATCTCAGACTCTCATCTCTGTCTGACGGATGACCCCTCGAGTAGAAGCCCTTGCAAGGGATCCATGTAGGATCATTCTTCATAAAATTGCTGGGCCTCACCGCCTGCTCCTTAAGAATGCCCGTGGCCCCAGCTGTTGTGGTATTGTGTGCCCCTTCGAATGGAGCATTCTGAGCTCCGAACAGGTGAACTCCACTGAAGCCCTGGCTAGGAGGTTTCATGCAATATTTCGGTTCCAGCTTCAGAATCAATCCGAGTTTGCCTGTGTCAAATGCCTGTTTCTTCACGGATTGAATGTCGCCTTCCCGTCCCGAAATCAGCAAAACCTTGCTGAGCATTCCAATCACTTCATTGGGCACAATGCCCAGCGCTGTACCATCTGCTGTAGCTACATCCTGGATCAATTGCCACAAATTGGCGATCATGTGTTCCGAAATTGATGCAGGAACTTGCAAATAGCCTGTCGGAAGTTCGCAGGCAGACTTGTGTCTAAACGGTGAACCTACCAATGCAGATCTCACATGCAGAAAGATCGGCTCTAAGATCATCCAGTCAATGCCGGCTTCAATCTTGAATGGCCCGTCACCGGCCCAGATTTTCAGATTGCGCAACTCCGGCGCAACATAATATTTGTTGTCTTGCAACCAGGGAACTTCAAAGCCAGTGCCCTGCAAAAGAGCGTGGTTGCTCAATTCCAAGTATTCCCCAAGTGGCAAGATCTCAACTCTTGCAAACAAACTGCCTATCTTCGGGTGGTCGGAACGAATCCACTTGTCAGTGGGTAAGGAGCCATCCACCTCATAAGGATAGGTGTGCCTCATCCGCTTAGCACCAGGCATGGTGGCCAACGTTGCTGCACCACGATCCAAATCTGAGGCCAAAGCCATTCCAGACGTTCCACGACCAGAGTCTGAATCCAAAGCCACTCCATAACCCGAATCTGAGGTCACAGCGACATTGTCAGTTGAACTAGCAGCTGCATTCAGTCCACTTCGATCCGCATACCGAATTGGAATGTCTGTTGCGGTTTGCAACGGCGTAGTTCACTGCCGCCGGCGTGGTTGTTGCCAGCTGTGGTACGGAGCTTCCTGCGCCTGGCAATGGACTGGCGGGAGGAGGAAGGGGCTCCAACGGAGGAGGCGGCAGCGGAGGTGGTAAGGGGGGCGGCGAAGGAGGAGGTGGCGGAGGTAACAAAGGAGGTGGCGGTCCAGTCGCTTTGGAGTGGGCTCCCTTCGGTAGCCAGCTGGGAGGCATGGCTCAAACTACCAAATCAAACAACACACGCTAGTTGCCGCTAGTTAAAGAACACAACAGAAACCATGACAGAATCTTGACATAACTCATCTCAACATGTCAAGGTCTGAGCTGAGAGTTCAGCTACGCCAGAGCTGAATGAAAACTTGATAAGCAGCAAACTTGAAATGCAAAAGTCTACACAACGCAAACCGCACTGCAGATTTTCCGAGAGTAGTGGCACAAATCCTAGCCTAATCCAAAACGCAGCTGCAAGAATCAAAACGTTCCAAGTGTCAAAAGGAACTGTCTCACTCAGAACTTGCATGGTGGCAACGCAATAGGCTGGCTTGACGTCATGTCTCCAGTATGCTATCCACGCGCAGTAGGAGAACGTGAAGTGGGGACCGCCATCTGATCAATGGCTCCTGCAGCTCCAAATGATGATGCACTCCTAACCACTGGCGTAGACCATGAAACTGTCGAAGCAAATGAATCAAAGTCGGTCTGAGGTCAGAAAATTGAAGCCCAAATCGCAAATATTGTGAGGTGAGATCCTGTAGCTGCGGTACAATCAGTCGGCGTGGTCGTGTAAACCGCGCAATCAGCAAAGCTCTAGCACGGAAGCCCGACAGTGCAAATCGAATAGCATTAGCACTGGCACGACTACGGAATTGACTGGAATGCTCAGGAATCCTAGCAGTAATTGTGCGTTGAAGCTCATCAATGCGAAAGCCTAATAAAGGCTCATCGCTGACATTTTCCAAAACCAAATCATCACCATAGAAATGCTCATGGCAAAACAATTGCACCGGCAAAGGTCGGTGTGTCCTTTCCACGTATATCAAGGCTCGATTGTCCACATATCTGGCTTGCAACAGAAAGAACTGTGAGCTCTCCAGAAAGGTACGAAAACATTCCCGAAAGAGCAATTCACGTACAGCGGCAACACAGCCACAGAAAATAGGAGCACACGGCGATCCCATGCTAGCACCTTTGGTCAGTAGCAGCACTGTACTGCCAAGTGTCAAGTAGGAGTTCCGCAAAAAGAAATTTACCAAAGGTAAGATGTCAGTAAGAGGTATGGATTCAACCTGATGTCGATACCTTTTCCACTTACCTCGAAAGGCCCGAACAAGACGTGTTTGAACACTTTTGGATACCGACAGAACCTGCTCAAAAGTAGTGGACTGCTCGCGAACAAATCTGTCCACCAGTATGCGAATGCAAGCGCAGATCTGGTCATGGGGAACGGCATTGTAGAAACCAGCAATGTCCTGCTGAAATAATGTCAGATGGTAGTCCGCAGAAATAGTCCTGACTACATCCCAAGCACAACGCAAAATGTCCTGGACAGTGGATGCGAATTCCATGCGTTCAAAGACAATTTGGGCAATTGCAGGCAAACACATGCTGAGAACATTACCAAGGTTGGTGAGCCAGGTGTTGGTATAGGAAACAATTGGTCGTACCTTCAACCACAACTTGGACTCTTTGGGTAGGATGTAAGCATACGGCAAAGTCCTGTCCCAACGCAAAACACGCCCAAGACCTTTCTTCAGCCAGGAGGGAAGTCTGTCCTGTATGTTAAATAAAGTCGTGGCTGCATTCTGAGAACAAACCTTGAACACATCAGTAGCCACAAAAGTGGCCCGCAACATGTAATGAAAATGTTCCGGACAGGTTATATGTAGTGTAGCGGAGTATGGTCGGCTGGCATCAAAACCAGATTCTGCACACGCTGAAGCTCAGAAGTCACAGAATCAGTAGTGGATTTCGAATTTTTGAGCCACTGTTGCATGAGAAAAATGTTGAATTCATCCTGAACCTGTTCTGGCAAACCCCAAAGCTTGCACCACCTGGCAAACGACTTCTCCATGGTAGCGAAAAACATAAATGCAGGGGGCCAAGTTGTATCGGAAAGATTGCGGTGCGCCACTTCCAAAGTGGTGGCTTCGGTAGCTCTTGCAAAGCAATGTCCGGACTTTGTAGGAGCACAAGAAAGAAAGCAACATGCACATTTCCACTGAACAGTGGGATGCCACTTCTGTAGCCAACCTTTGTAATTGAAAACCTTGATGGCTAGTGCGGGATTAGCAATTTCGACCACTGCACCACCAGGATAATTAAGAGGAGGAAAGAGACTGCGATGAGTTTTGACGAACTCTCGAACCCATTGTCGAAGAGCTTGAACAAAATCCTGACTAAGCTGTAGTGAGCGAATCCTGCAATGTAATGCGGGAAGAAGCAGCTGCCTAAACTTGAAGACTGCCTTGAGCTGGTTTCTGGACCTCATACGAAATGGCTCTTGCAAATGAACCGTCAGCCGCCAAAGCAAGTACAGGAAAGGTACGGTAGCAAAGGTAGTGCGCAAAATGCGAGACGCATGAAATTTGCCAATACCTTGATCGCCCAGTTTGTACAACAGTTGAAAAGCAAGCTCGGCATTGGACAGAACAAAGCCCAATCCCAAAGCATGATCAAAGTTGTAGCAACGCCGGTCATAAATGCATACCAGTCGTCGACCTGACACTTGAATTGAAGACTACCCAGTTGCAGTTGCGGAGATTTGGTCAAATGAACACCGACCTTTCTTAACAAGGTGTGTGCCCATGGTGAATTCAAACGCGGTTCCAAAATTTCTTGATACGTAGATTCCACAGCAAGTAAGGTTCGAGGTGTGCCAGAAACTGGCTGCAGTACAACAGTAACAAAGGCAGAAAAGTTGACCTGCGCATGCCACCAATGTGTCGCCGGCTCATAATAAGCCAAACGCTTCTTCTGAATCTGACGCATCTTGGACTCTCGATTGAGATCCCTCTCCCAGACAGAAAACGTAGTAGAACCAATATACCAAGGAGTGAAGAAAGAACTCATCTTCAAGCACACCACCTGACGTCGTTCATGATACGCCCAAGGGTAGGACTCAGGAACACCAGCATATCGAAACAGGTTGTACAGTCTTTTGTTGCGAGAATGTAATTCTCGCAGACGAAACACTGATAAGACTATCAGCCTGGCTGCAATCCAATGCGCTAATCTACGAACATCCACATCAGCATGAGCACCAAACAGCAAAATCAACGTGAGTAAGATCATGGACTGAAAGAAAATCCTATAGTCTCCTTGTCTCATCTTGTCAGCAAGCATGTTGATAGCACACAGAAGACGCATCTGCTGATTGGAAGTGATCTTGGCCGCAATCTGCACGTCAAGTCCCCACTCGACTAAATAACCATCAATCCGCGGCTGATCTCCAGACGTGCTGTCATTTAGCAACTTCTGAAGGGTCTTGCACTTGGCTTCTAGGTCGGATTTTTCACTAGATGGAATGCGGCGAGTAATCCAAGCACTGACAGCTTGACTACTGCGACCGGTCAACGAGTAAGCATCGAAGGCTTTGGGCCTAGAACCCTTCTGGAAATCCTGAATGGAGGGAGCGGCCACTGCTGCCGGTCCTGGATTAGCACCTGCCACAGGAGGTTCGACCATCACAACCTCAGGAGGATGACCCACTGCTGAGGGAGCAGCGTGGGGCGGATGTCCAGACCCTGATCCTGACACCACAACTTCTGCCTTGTACTGACGCAGTTCGGCATTTTCAGCCTCAAGATCGGTAACCCGTTGCAGCAGCGATCTAGTGTCTTCGATGGGGGTCTTTGCGCGTAGCTCCAAAATGTCTTTAGCCATGACATTGATGAGCTTCACGCGCACGTCCCACTGAAGAATGTCCTTGCCTATGAGGCTGCTGTCCTTGCTACCATAATATTGAAGCACTGAACCAATATCAATGCCAGTAGTTGGATGTCGAAGCTCTTTGAGAAGGCAAGACGCAACAAGTGCCTCCGTCTTGGTCCTAAAGGATTCAATGAAGCATGGTCTGCCGTTGCCAATTAGGCGAAGTGTCCAGTTCTGTGACTGACGGTAAAGCAAGGAAGCTGCAGGCACTAAATGCACCGGCAATCCAGCAATGCCCTGCTCACGAGAAAAGGCTGTGCTGGACACTAACCTGGGAAGAGCAAGATTGTAGACGAGAAGCTTGTCAACATGATGTTCATCTCCCTGCCAGTCTGCTTGCGATCCCCAAACCTTCTCAAATCTGGGATGCAGTACAGTGGACGGCAAGTAACTCTGGTCCTCCTCATCCGGAGGATGACGACTGGGGCTCCGGCGTCTGGGGCTGAAGGTCCGGACTTTACGCTTACCATGACCATGTCGATCGGAAGAAGAGAAACTGAGACGTCGTCTGCGGGGTGGAGACCGAGACCGACTGTTGCGGTGCAATCGGCGTTTCTCAACTCTCAAAGATCCTGCTCTGGAATCTGATCCTGAGTGCATAGCCAAACTTGCCTCATGCTCCAACTCCGGTCTGTATTGAGGATACTGACTCCGACTGCGGGAATCAGACCGACGAACAGAAGAAGTACGCAAAGAAGGTCTATGTCGAGGAGACAAACTACGCTGCGAACTGCAAGGCAAAGTTCGACGTGGTCGGAGGGGAGTAAATGCTCCCGCACCAAAGTCTCTTGGCAAGGGCCTTTCATCAGTGTTACTCATGGCTAGGACTAAGATCAAAACCTTCTCGAGCAAATGCTAGACAAGTCCAAAAGTCATCACGCAAAAGCACAACTGTTTCAAGCAGCAAGTCCAAATCACATTGCACAAACTCATCTTTCAACTGCATAGCTCCAAATGGGATCAAAGTAAGTGAAACTAAGCATCCAAATCTACTCCATACTCACGACGAAGGCCATCACGTACATTTTGAAGGGAAACACCAAAAAGTGCTTGTAGATCGTATTGAAGTTCGCCAAAGAACTGGGGCTCACATTCATCAAGAATCAGTCGCCACATATCCCGTTCAGAAAGTAAACATAACTTGACCTGATGCTGCAGAATCAAAGATCGGCTGGATTCCTCAGGCCAGCTGAGCATACACAGCTGGAATTGTAAGAACTCCGTGCTCCAAGACCGCACCAAATGCCTATCAGGAAGTGTAGACCGGCGGGACTGTAAATCCCGCAAGCTCTGTGCATGCGACACATGACTGGAGGCCAGCATGTAATGCAGACCACCAGAAGCCATTTCACTCCAAATACTACACCTTCGAGTCTAAAACTACGGAAGTAAGACAAATGCCTCATGTCACAATCACAAAGCCAACATATGAAAGCTGCAATGCGGGTGAAACCCAACTGTTGGCGAGATGCACCTTAACCGCCACGACTCTGATTCTTTGGACCACCTCGTCCTTCTAGCCCCAAGTGTGGGATCAACGGATTGAACCACGAGTATAGAATGGCAACTCCAGGCCTTGCTCGCATCTCTACCACCCCCCCGAAGGGCTGGGCAGACCCCCATGACTCGCATGGAAGGCAAGGAGAACCAATACAGGGTCCTCCGTTTTACAACATGGAGGAAATGTTCACAACTTCATTGCATACTAGTGCATCAACTTGCCATAGCCAGGTTCGAGATAGAGGTCGAGGAAAATGTAGTCTGCTTCTGTACCACTGGGAGGCTTGCACATGGGTTCGGGTTAAATTCAACCAAGCAGGGGGATCAAGATGTTGGAGTTTTGATTCACAATCCAGTCAACTCTGTTTGCAAGATAATTGATCAAAACGCAAATGGAAAACATGTCCGCAAATGATGGTTGCACATGCCCAAAATAAAATGACATGTCTCAACTGCATGTTTCAAATGCAACTGCAAATTGGTCAAGCAAGCTTGGCAACATGTCTGGTTGCTGGCTAGCAACATGTGTGATTGCAAAGCACTCTGATTCAAACGCCTGTCTGTATGTTGGAGCTCCAAGTCGCAATCTGAATGTCAGCACTTTCTAGAATAGTAGCAACTACATTGCACTAGTGGAGAAGCAACAATCCGGAACTGTATGGCATAGCAATAGATGTGAACATATCACTCCTCAGCAGGTACACGGAGGTGATCAATCTCCGCTTCCCCATGGTGGATAGCTTCGTTGGCACAGGTACCACCATGGGCCTGTGCCCGCTGCCTGTGTAAACTGTTGACTTGTAAACTGTCAACTTGCTACAGCTTGTGAGGAGCAAGAAGACGAGTCCTCGGACTACCCTTAGGCTTCGGTCAGGGCTTAACAACAACAACAACAACAACAACAACAACAACAACAACAAACACAACAAACGCATCAACAACAACAATCATGTCATCAACAGCAACAACAACAACAGCAACAACAAAAAGATCAACAAGAGCAACAACAGCAGTAGTAACAGCAGCAACAACAACAACAGCAGCAGCAGCAGTAACAGCAACAACAACAACAACAACGACAATAACAACAATAACAAGAACAAGAACAAGAACAACCACAACCCCAACCCCGACCCCCAACCGCCACCGCCGCCGCCGCCGCCACCACCACCACCACCAACAACAAGAACACCAATACCAACACCACCAGCACCCCAACCACCAACACCAACACCAACACCACGAACAAAAACAACCACCATCACCACCATCGCGACGACTACTACTACTACTACTACTACTACTCTACTACCACTACTCCTACCACCACCACCATCACCACCATCACGAGGACGACGACTACTACTGCTACTACTATGATTACTACTACGAGCACTAGCGCCAACACTAACACTGACACTGACACTACCAAGACTACTACTACTGCTACTACTACTACTGCTGCTGCTACTACTACTACTACTACCACTACTAGACAAGGACGACAACGTCGACGGGGACGTGGTGTATTACAACCAGCAATAGTACTACGGACTCGTAGTACTCGTGACTAATACTGGTACGAAAACTAGTGCGTGTGCTGTGGCGGCTGCTCTTTCTATTCGTTCGATACTACATGCCCTTTACCCTCGCTAGCTTCTACGACTACTGCTCTTACAGTATCTGAGCTTGGCAAGAACAGGTTGCTGACTAGAAAAAAGGCAGAGGGGTCCAAGGCTTTGAGACATCCCCATCAGGACAGTGCGTAAGCAGAAGGTGCTGTGTCTAATAACACAAAAACATCACGGTCTAAGTGTCCTAAAGAAAGAGTACCAGTACACTCAACACCTCAAACAGCAGCCACCAACGGAATCAAACAGTCGCAACTTCCAACAAGCATGAAGATGCCTATCTCAGCTCCCAGCAAGTAAGCGGACATGGTTTCTCTGGACAGCTTCCCCCTGACAGGGTGCTCTCACTTTTCACCACTGGGGTCGCATATCATGTTGCTGCATACGTTGTGTTTAAACGGCCACCTCCGGGATACAAGGCAGAGGGGAAGCTGGCATGTATAGCGGGATCTGACATTATGTAAAATTACGTACAACCAGAAGGTCACCAGTGGCTACGTTAAGACTCTCCAGAAAAAGTTAAAATCACGCCCAGTAGATTGATGCAGATTGAGAGGTACAGCGTTTTTCTTAGCAAGTGCCAGCAGGCTTGCCAAGGACACGGTGCAGTTTTATGACTCAAGTTTAAGGATGTCTCAATTTTTTTGCGCTGCTTACTGCAGGAACCTCTTGCAAGGACATGCTGACAGATTGCACCTTTCTTACATTAAGCTGCGCTACTTGTGTTGCGAAGCCTGCATCATAGCCGAGCTTGATTGCGAGCAGCGCAACGCCAGCAGATATGAGCAATTCCAGCATTTCCGGAGGGAGCTGTGTCATTTCGTCGTTTCCATGAATACGAGGAACCCCTAGACAGATTCCAAAGTACCATAGCCCTTATTATGGGGACCCCCCCAAAACCCTTTTACCCTAAACTGGCCTTAAACCCTATATATCCCTACATATCCCCATATACTGCAACCCCATGAACCCCCCAAATTTTCCCCTAATTTTAGGAAACCATCTATTTTGGGTCTCCCGACCGAATCCAGCGGTGAAGCTCGCGGACCCTCTGACGATCCGCGTCGCTTTCAGTACGTCTCTCCTCGTCTTCAGGGAAATTGTTGACTAAGACTATTAGCCAGGTATATCGGGTTTAGGGTTTAGAGTATGTTGAGTATATAGGGTTTAGGGCCCATGGATAATCAAATGGAAAGAACATGGACAATGAAACGGAAACCATATCTTCCCAAGAAGAAACACCTGCCCAGATGTGCTTCCGCTACATGCAGCTTTCTCCAATTGGGGTATGCTAAAGACAACAGGGATATGAGGCATTGAATAACGCCCCATTCCCCTATAGAGGCTATTTTGAGAAACTTTCGCATGGTGGACTAAAGCTGAAGGACTTGCGGTGTGCTGTCCCCTGGCACCAGTGGGATCAGATCGTAGCCGTCTGCATCATCAGGCGGGACCTGATCAAGAAGCCATCATAGGATCTAGGATGCACATCCTAAATCCCCAAACCCCAACAATCATGGGGGTTGGGGTTGAGAAGTTTCACTCGAAATCCTGCATGTCCTAATCTCTGAACTTTCATCCTTCCTGTGTTGCCTATTGTAAGCTTCGGGTGATGCAATTTTGTCCGTCAAGAGTCGTGCTTAATGAGGGGCTTTTGGGACTCTGAGCCATCATAACAAGGACCCCGCCCAAAAGCCGTATTGAAGGTTGTGAAAATCGTGGTCGCTTTTTGGGTCCCTAGTATTGTAGAATACCGTCCCTAGTACTCGTGTACTCCAAAGGGGACCACAGTTTTGACGACCACCCATGTAGATTATGACAGTCATTGGGTCGATATTTTGGTGGTTAAGGGTTAAGCCCTAAAGCCCAAACCCGATCTTCTGGTTGTTAACGGTTAAACCCTATACTCTGAACCCTATGTTTTGTTGGTTACGGGTACCACGCTCTGTTAGAACCCTATACATGAAACTCAAACCGTATTCCATGTAATCCACGCTCCCCCCCATTGCCTTGATAACAGATACCCCGATATAAAGTTATCGTTTCATGGGGGGAACTCATTATTCGAGGGTGGGGGGTAACACCCCGCACCACCGTGAAACAAGGTGCATATGGACTAAATGAAGCAAGGCCTCAGGGTGGGGGGTAACATAGGGGCCTGAATTACTTTCGAAACCCATGTAACCCCAGCTTTCATTTCAAGTCCCATTTCCTTGTCCAGTTGATTCTGCATTATGGGGGCGATAACCATCAATCCTTAGCCCTAACTATTCCGGAACATGCCTATAGTAGTTTCCCAAAACATGGGGCCGTAATATAGAGCCCCCAGTAAATGGTCCCTAGTATAGGGACCCCAAAAGGTACCCCAAATGTTGAGAAAACCCTACATACCCCTGTAATGAACCATCAGCCCGCAATAGTAATTTCCATTCTTCTTCCCATTACCACTATACAAACCTATTACCCCTTAAACCTGTATAATCCCTGAACATCCCTATTTGGGGGGTTGTTCTAACGTCCTTATATAGGAGGGACCATTGGGAATACACTTCCTTAAACGGGGATCCTAACCAAACAGGGAGCCTACATCATGGCCATGTTGGGGATAGGCATTGTGAACAGCTACCATATGTAGATATATAGGTATATGTATGTGTGTATAATATATGTATAGCAGTTGCCTGGTATGTTGTTTGTATCCCTAAACCTTAAATCCTACATACTCCCTTATTCCAGACAGGTAGTATTTTACCACAACTACCATTTCTCAAACCCTAAACCCTAACCCTAAACCCTCAAACCCTAAACTAATGGAGTTGGCCGCCCACCTGCGATGGTGGGCGGCGCCTATACCTCGATGGCGCAGGCCGACATACCTGGACCTGCCTCAGCACAGCCACGGGCACGGTAGCACCCACGATAGTACCGACCCCGTTCTCCATGGGACCGGTGCCCCTTTTTCTGTGGTGTTTTTTCTAGGGGGCCAGGGCTTCTCTGCGAATCCAAGGACCAGGAGTCCCGAGAGCCTGGAAGGGGGGGGGGGGAGTGGCTCATTTTTTCACCACTGCCTCTGACAGCGCCTCGTAAAGGCCTCCAGAAACCTCCAGGCACCTTGCAGGGCCCTGTCACGAGGTCATGACAATAGAATCATTCATTAGAAACCTTAGCAACTGGAATGAAAGCGAAGCGAATGAAGGAAATGAAGTAAGTCAACTCATGATCTCATTCACTTCTTCATTTAACTCACTAGCTGGCGATCAGTCACCCAACTCACGGAAGTGCAAAGGTTCAATAGGATGACCGTATTACTTTGAAACCTTCATGCACGACTCAACGGCCAAGAGACTGAATTAAAGAAAGGTGTCGCAAGTAAAGGAAACGTCCAGTCCAGGACACTTTATTTTGGATTTTTGTTCGTCTTTTCATGAATCTTACCGCT